>VMDO01015482.1:0-50954 GCA_007922755.1 Pedetes capensis
AGCTGAATTTATTTCTGCTGCTCATGAGTTTCTGAGAACTGATTTTTACTTTGTAGCACAAGATGGTCCAACCTTTGTGCTTTCTCTGTCCCAGCCTTGGAATCAACCATTTCTCCAATCCCAATTTCATAGAAACAGTGTTTAAAACCAGGAGCTGAATCATAGGTGAACTCATGGCCTACGTGGTGTCATTCTAAACTGGCAAATATATACAAAATTCACAAACTATTCAAAATAACCAATACTTCTGGTCCCATTCTACAATATTTCTTCCTCTTTCCCCCATCCCAGTTTCTTTCCCATCCTTTACAGTGAGAAAGCACTTCCCCTTAATGCCAATGTATCTTTACTCATTTAAGAAAACAAAAGACGCATTGCATTGGGAAAAGCTGTTGCAAAAGACCTCTTCAAAGTGTTGAAAAGTAAAGATGTCACATTAAAGATGAAAATGGGCCTGACTCATGCCGTTGTATTTTCAGTTGCATCATATGCCTATGAAACTGCACAGTGAATAAAGAGAGACAGAAGAATTGATGCATCTGAATTTTGGTGCTGAAGATGAATACTGAATATACCATGGACTGCCAAAAGAACAGATCCATCCTAGAAGTGCAACCAGAGTGCTCCTTGGAAGCAAGGATGATTAGACTGCATCTTATGTATTTTGGACATGTAGTCAGGAGGGACCTTGGAGAAGGACATTATGTCGGGGACAACGGCAGGTCACCAAACAAAAGGAAGACCCTCAACTACATGGATTGACACAGTGACTGCAACAATGGGCTAACATATACAAAAGATTGGGTGCGTGGCACAGTGTCGGGGAGTGTTTCATTCTGCTGTACATAGGGGCGCTATGAGTGGGACCAACTCAATGACACACACCACCACCACCACAACATACACAAACGAGCTTTGCAACTGCCTGTTTTCTTAGAGAAAACTATACAGACACATCACACAGGTAAAGGTCCCTTTCTTCGTTCGCCTGGGCTGTGCCGAGCCTTTAGGCCTTGCTGACATGTTGTTGGGCTGGCTCCAAGAGATTCGGGAGAGCAAAGCACTAGTTGGGGTATGCGCCTGGGGGGAGGGGGGCCGGGAGTGGTGGGCTGTCAGCCCCAGCCGGGCCAGGAGAGCTTATCACAGGCCCAGGGCGGGGTCTGAGGGCTCGTAAGGCTGTAGCCAGGTGTCACTGTCGTTCCCCTCTTCGGGGGTGCGGGCCGCTCCACACAGCGAGCAGATGGTCAGGGGCTCGGGATGCTCGCTGCCATCGTGGGCCCGTGGCCTGAAGTAGGGGCACACAGGCCCCGGGAAGGGGTCGGTGAAGGTGAAGATGTGGGAGCCATTGGACGCGTTGAAGAAGGACAGCTTGCCGGCCTCGAGGTCCAGGAAGACGCCCACCCGCCGGGGAGGCACGCGCGGTGCGAGCGCAACGCGATGCGGGTCCAGGACGAAATACTCGCAGCCGTTCCACAGCCCCATCACCCAGTAGCCGCCCGCCGGGCTCAGGCGCGCGCGCCCCGAGCGCGGCACCGAGGCCAGGCAGGCGCCCAGGAACCAGCGGCTGCGGCGGCCCACGTGCACCTCCCAGTAGTGGCGGCCGGCAGAGAAGCGCTCGCGGCCCAGCACGCAGGTCTGCGCCGAGAATCTCCGCCCGTCCTTGGCGACCAGGCTCGGCGCCTCCCGGCGGGAGGACACGCTCTTGCAGTCCGCGGAGACCTCCAGGCTAGGGTGCGCGGTGGTCGGGTCCAAAGTCACGTCCACTGCGCAGGAACATGGGGTTAATGCCAGGAAGGACGTTTCCGGTCCCCCCCGCCCCGCCCCCTCTGCATCAGACAAACCTCTAATTTCTACTGGGGGAACAGTTGGTGGGGCCCTCACGCCATCCCACTCCAGCACCCCTGCCCCCATACACACTTCCTTGCCTTCCAAAGCAGCCTGCAAGTCACCCCTGAGCATTTGAAAGTGAGAGGAAGACTCATTCCTTTCTTGAATCCCATACTTGGTACCACGGAAAGAAGAGGCAGCAAATGAGGTAGGTTCATAAGGATGGAATCAAGTCCTGGGCACAGGATTAGGGTTTTACTTTGTTGTTTGTTTGTTTGTTGCCAGAGTCTTGCTATTTTGCCAATGCTAGCCTTGAACTCATGATCCTCCTGCCTTCGCCTCCAAAGTGCTGGGATTACAATTACATGCCACCATACCCAGCTCCAGGATGCCTTCTGTGAGATGATCTGAGAGTTTCATTTCAGACTCTGCATTCTCTCCTGTAAACAGGCCTAAGGAGCAGTCTTTCTCCAGTTAGGAAGTGAACCTAGTAGAACCTAGAAGGCTACATGTGTGGGGGAGCGTGTTTGTGCATGCATGTGTGTAGGTAAACATGTGTGTACATGTTATGTTATGTGTGTGCAAGGTGTTTGTGTGTCTGTGTGTCCAGGCCCCAGACTTGGCTCCTGAAAAGACCCTTCCTCTAATCTCAGATCTCTCTTCATCCCTTCCATTTAATCTCCAGCCAAACTGAGTTGCAAATCAGTTTCCCAGCTTCAGTTACCTGCATATTGTTGGGCTGCTCTCCATTCTGAAACCAGAGAGGAAAAGAGGCTTAGAAAGCTGATTCAGCAGCTCTGGAACCTTGAGGGCCGCTTAAGATGCATGAGGGACACCCACAGGTCAAATAACTTCATCCCCACAGCTGGTCTGGGCCCACCATGGTATTGTGCTGTGAATTTGGGAGTGAGTGGGAGTCTAGTCAGCATTAGCACTGGGTTCTATCAAAGTTGTGCCCGGGCTGAAGTTGTACTGGGAAAAGCAGGCAAATGGAACATGTAGGCAAAGAACCAATACAAGCAGTGTGAATACCCTGAGCGATGGAAATGCAGTCTCAGTGTGAGTGTCCAGGCTCTGCCCTGGAGGCCCAGCTGAGTGTGGCTCCTATCCTGAGACAGTCCCTAGCCACTCTGTCTTCCCTCACTAGTCCTCCTTTCTTGATGGGAGCCAGTCTGTTTCTTCTCTTGTTCTGTTTTGCAACAAAGACTAGACCAAAAGTAACAGAAGACATTTTCCAGAGCTCCAAATATTTCACCCTAGTTTTACATCAAAATAATCAGTAGAACCTTAAAAATATATAGCTCTTGCATAGCATAACTCAATTTTATAAAGTATTGATTATCCCCAATTTTATCTGTAAACTCAAAGCAATACTATGTAAATCAATATCTGGATTATCCTTTAGGAACTTCAAAAATGTGTCCTACGGTTCATATTTTTAAGAGGCCCACTAGCTTTAAAAAGGAAATAGAAAGGAAAGATAAGTTACACTTTCAGATATTATAAAAATCAAAGCAGTAAAAGAATGTAGTAATAGGTAGGCCAATGGCCAGAGCCATCTAGACATGGGAACTGAATAGGCACTAAGGTGACACTTCATATCTGTGAGGAAATTATAGATGGGGTACTAGATGGCATTGGGAAAACAGGCTCACTATATACAGAAAAATCACTGGATTCTCATTTCACACCCAGAAAATGGTAAATTTGAGGATTAAAGACCTGCACATATTGCTATAGTCTGGATCTGGAATGTCCTGAAAAGGCCCATGTATTAAAGACTTGATCCTCAGCTTGGCACTGTTGGGAGGTGGTAGAAACTTTAAGAAGTGGGGCCTCGGTGGAAGTCTTCCAGTCATACGGGGGCTTGTCCTTGAAGGGGACATTGGGACTCTGGCCTCCAAGAAGTGAGTGCCTCACTCTACCACATGCTCCCCACTCCTTGCCATAATGTGCTGCCTCACTGTAGGCCCAGAGGCAACTGAGTCAAGCAGCCATGGATGGAGACCTCTGAAACCATGAGCCAAAATAAGCCTTTCCTCATTACAAGTTGACTGCCTCAAGTATTTTGTTACAATATCAGAGAGCTGACTAATACACATATAAATTAATGAAAGGAAGTATAAGAGAATACCTTTATGAGCTATGCGTGACAAAGGTCTTCAGCAATACTTCAAAAACAGGCCACAAGGTAAAAATTTAATGAATTAGATTTTATCAAAATTAATGATATCACTTAAAAAAAAGAACTTGGACAAGGCTAAAAGCAGGTGGCAGAATGGAAAAGGAATTATAATGAATTGGGGATATATATATATATGTATTAATAACATCTATACAATATGTGTGTGTATATGAGAAAGACAGCAACCCTTAATAAAAATGGACAAAGAGTATGAATCAGCAGTTTACAGAAGAGGAAATCACAAAACTCAACTAATACTGTTGCTGTTGTTAGGTGCCCTTAAGTCAGGTACAACTCATAGCAACCCTATGTACAACAGACAAAACATTACCCGTCACTGTGCCATGCCCAGCACTACGTCAGTGCTTTTCTGCTGTTCATAGGGTTTTCGATAGCTGATTGTTTCAGGAGTGGGCTGCTGGGTCCTTCTCTCTAGCCTACAGCACCTGGTATTCCCAGGTGGTCTCTGTCCAAGGACTAATCAGGCCTGACCCTGTTTAGCTTCCAAAATCAGACAGGATGGGATGACTGGGTGGTATGGCTGCAGACTAACACATAGGGCTTCTCAAACTCCTTAGTTTTCAGAGGGTTGCAACTAAAAGAACAATGAGCAATCATTTATTCCCATTGGCTAGAAAACTTAGAAAGCTGATTCATGTGGGACGCAAATTCATGTAGCCTCCAGCACTGCTGATGGCTGGATGTGCTGCTGCCTCCAGCGTGCCCACTGTCCCACTAGTAGAGAGTACTTCATGGGCCAGGAATTCCCCTGAGTACACACCCCAGAGAAATCTCCACATAGGGTCATAAGGCAACATGTTTGAGGCTATTCATTCAGCCCTGTTATGGTTAATCTTGAGTGTCAACTTGATTATATTGGGAGATCCTAAGTAATTAGTAAAACATTCCTCTGGGGGTGTCTGTGAGGGCATTTCTGGAGATGATTAGACTTGGAGGGCTCTGACAGAATCAATGGTTTAATCAACTAGTGGATTCAGGATTTTCACAGACTGCCTGGGATGGAAACGTGGGGCAGAGTTGAAGGAAGTAGGTTGCTGGTGGTGTGCCTTTGAAGGGTGTATGTTAGCCCTGGCCCCTTCCTGTCGCTGCTTACTGGCCACCATGAGATGAGCAACTTTTCTTTATCATGCTCTTCCACCAGGAGGTTTTGCCTCCCAATGGCCCAGGAACAACAGCACTGGACAATCACGGATGGAAGCCTCTGAAACCATGAGCCCAGATAAACATTTCCTCCTCTTAAATAGTTTCTCTCTGATATTTGTCTGAGCTGAAGGTATGTGGTGTTTGTAGTGCTGGAGCCAGGCAGCAGGGCTGTGAACTGCAGGAGGAGCTGGCTAGGGTACAGTGCTCTGCAGCAGGAAAAACTCGCCCACGGGTGCCCAGGAGACCAGCATGAACAGGACCATGCATGAGGCAAGCAAGGAATGGCATGAGGCTGTGGATGCCATTTGCGTAACTGAAATGCATATACAAAATAGAAATTCTCACGTGCAAGAACACACACAAAATAAAGATGTATGTTAGATGGTTTCCCACATGGGGGAAACACTGGGAGGAATGGAGAGAAATTACTGACATCTATGGTTACATGCCCACTCCGTACTCACAGGCAGTCTGAGGGTGGCCACCCAGCATGCAGGAGATTAAGGTGGGCAACCAGGATCGAAACCAATGGTTTCCAGTACATTTAGGCCTCAGTACAACATAAAAATACATATGAAAATAAAACTTGAGCCTCACCCTTACCGAGTGACATAAATTAATATACTCCAAGTGAGGCTGACATGAACAGGTGGTCCTCAACTTATGATGGATTGCTTAGGATTTTTTGACTTTGCAATGGTGTGAAAGCCATACGTATTCAGTAGAAACCGTACTTCACATTTTGAATTTTGATCACTTTCCAGGCTAGCAATGCAGTATGATACTCTCTGGAGATGCTGGCCAGCCTCATCAAATGGCAGCAATTCCCAGCAAATCATGTGATCACAAGGGTAACTGACTCAGTTTTTTACAGTATGCTGTGTTGCTAAACTGGGATGTTTGGTAACTGAGATGGAGCAAGTGCATTTTCAACTTACGACGTTTTCAATTTATAATGGGCTTGTTATTATTGTTAGGTGCCGTCAAGTCGGTATCCTACTCATAGCGACCCTCATAGGGTTTTCAATGGCTATTTCGGGATTGCCTTGGGAGTGGATTGCCAGGTCCTTCTCCCATTTTTGCGGTGCTGGGAATTGAACTCGGGACCTCAGAGACTTCAGAGCAGCGCTCTACCAACTGAGCTAAATCCCAGCATAATGGGCTTATGAGGATGCAATCCCAATGTAAGTAGGGAGAGTCAGAGGGACATGGGTTTCACTCACCAGCCTGGCCTTCAGCCCTTCTCCAGTCTGAAGCAGCAAAGGAAAACAGAAATGGAACGTGAGAACACCACAGCTTACTGCTCACACACCACCTTTCACCCCACTCCTGCCCTGTGCCCCGGCCTCCTGCCTCCCACACAGCCAGGAGGGTTCCAGCCTGGGCATCATACCTGGTTAGGAGATAGGAAGTTACACGGATAACCAGAGGCCAAAAGGTGGATAGGAATAGTTCTAAGAAGGGTTACTTACCAAGCTCTGTCTGAAGCTTCTCTGTAGGCAGAACAGAGAGAAAGCATCAGCCCTCAGATGAACCAAGCCACCTTCCAGAGCAGTTAGGTCACTGGGAAAAAGTTCCTTAGTCTTCAACCACTGCTAATCACAACCCCTTCCTTGCTCTGCATTGCCCTATGAAAGAGGCCCATCTGTAGGATTCTGCTGCCTCATGCTAGTCTTCATTCAAAGGCAGCAATCTGTACTGGCTGGGAAGGGAAAACAGGTTTGGTACTAAGAGGTCTCTTTCTGAGTCTCGGATCTGGTTTGAAGAGGCCACTGCCTACTTACCCTGAAGTCAAAATCACAAGCTTTTCCTGGGAAGGAGCTTCTGAATAAGTGCAGGCACTGAGCATAGCCTGCATGACTCTCAGGGACAGTTACTGTATACTTCATTTATAGGAGTGTAAAGACATCATATCCCATGATTTCTCCTGGCCAGATGCTTAGGGCTCTGACATTTTGCCACTAGAATACATTTTGATATCTCCACATTTTGTCTTTTTTTTTTTTTAATAACAGTATTAGGGCATTAAACCCAGAGTCTTCAGCATGCCAGGCAAGTGCTCTACCAGTGGGCCACATTCCCAGCCCCTTTAAAAAAATTTTTTTGAGACAAGGTCTCATTAAGTTGTGCAGGGTGCCTCTGGCCTCCAACTCAGGATCCTCCTGCCTCAGCCTCCTGAGTTGCTGGGATTACAAACATGCATAGCACACTTTTTGTCCTCTTTAAAAGTAAATGCTCCTGGGAAAGGCAATACTATACACTAATTCAGAGTATGGTAATAATGACTTATTAGAGCTGTTTTGTTTGTTTTTCTTATTTAGGACTAGGTAGACTAGGAGACAACTTTTCTCACCCTTTTGGCTTTATGTGGAGGGCAGGCACTTTTTGTTTGTTTGTTTGTTTGTTTTTTAGGGGGGTTCTTTTTTTCTTTTTTGAGACAGAGCCTTGCCATGTAGCGCCAGCTAGCCTGGAACTTGCTGTGTAGTCCAGGCTGGCCTTCAACTTGAAGTGATCCTCCTGTCTCTGCCTCCAGAGTGCTGAGATTCCTCAAGCTTTGGTTCTTGAGGTCTTCCTTGAGCCCTGAGGGCCTCCTCCACCTGCCCCATCCTTTGAGTTCGCTCATCCCCGTCCCCTTTGTAGAATTCCCCTCCCCTTCCCACCACCAGGGTTTCCAGTTGATTGTTCCCCTGAGTGAAAAAGTGAATTTGAGAAATTATTCCCACTTAGTTGCAAATTACAGGCGTCATTGTTCTGGTGGCATTTGCGTTAAAAAGAAGGCTATCTCTTCTAGAAACAAGAGCCTGAGGGAATAAAGGTTTAATGGTGGTATTTTAACTGAATTTTGTAATTTGCATGGGAGGGGCTAGCTGGGTCTGTTCAGCTGCGGACACCTTCGCAGCCCGACCTCACAGCCCGCGGGGGGGAGGGGGGGAGAGGAGCATGCTGAAGGAAAGGTGCCGAATTAGATGGATGTCATCCATCTCTCTTAAAAAAGAGCCGAAACCCACTGAATGCCTCCTTCCGCCCAGAGGTGGCTGAGTCCCCCGCTGGTCCCCCCACTGGTGGGCAGCCTGCACTGTGGGTGGGGCACCTAGAACTTACCCAGCTGTGAAGTCAATTGTCCTGGAGAAGAAACAAAAAGAGGGAACTCTCAGGTTCGGATGAGTCAGGAGAGATCAATGAACCCTGAAGCTTAGTTCCCCAGAAGGCTGGGCCCTGTGCATCTGGGAGCACAGGGGAGGCTGAACACCATCGGTGCCGGCTCCTGCACGCGCCTTCTGAGTCCGGGGTCCTCGCATAGTGGGCCCCGCGCTCCGAGGCGCACCTCAGGGACCCGGCGCAGAGAGCACCTCCGCGCCAGCTTACCTCGCTCCTCCCCGCCGCTTCCTCAGCCTTTGAACCGAAGACCGGGAGAAGCCTGGACACGCGCCCTCCTCTGCCTGCTTCCAGTGCCCGTTCCAGGGACAGGATGGCCACCCTGGGGGTCTCTGAGCGCCTCCCACCGCGCCCTCCCGAGCGCCGCCAGCCTGAGCGGGCCTGCCCCGTACCTCGGGACCTCAGCTGATTGTGAGAGGAGCGCAGCGCCAGCGTCGCCAGGAGGGCCAGGAGCAGCGGCAGGGCCGCCAGGGTCCCGAGGAAAGCTTTCTTCCAGGGGGAGGTTCCGGGGAAAAACACATCTGCAAAGCACCCCACAAGAGCGTCTCGATTTAGGCGCCACTAACCAGCGCGGCAGCCTGCCTTGGACCCCGCGTGCCGGAAACATGTCCAAGATTTCTTCGCTTGGCCAGTCAAACCTTGTGCCCCGCTCCAGCCCTCGGGGAAGGGGGCTGCAAGGCGGCCATGCGGCCGGCTCGCCAGGAGGGATCTGGTGGAGTGGCGGTGGCCTGGGCCCTGCCTAGCGGAGGGCAAAGAGCTGCAAAGTGAAGAAAGTGAAATGTGCGCCCCTCACCTCGGCCCGCCCAGCCCTGCAGTGACCGCAGCCCTGGCCCCCGTCCCTTCTTCCCGCCGCAGCCCTACTCCGGCAGGAATGAAGTCCGTGACGTTCTGCTTCTGGCTGAAACCTAGCGAGTTACTGCTTCCCACCCGTGGTGCGGAACCCACAAGTCGTCTCTTCACTTCGTAGCGAGCAATCGACTTTTCCCTCTGTTCTCTCCACACCTTTGCGAGAATTGCTAACAAAGCCAGCAGGAGCGCACTGACGAGCGGCCCCCTAGGCGCCCGGGCAGGGCGTGGACAGCGACTGGCAGCGTGGACAGCGGCGGGAAGACGCAGAGATGAGCCCAGACGCGGAGCGGGACCCTTTAGAAACTCATGGCAATTCAATAAGTTTGTGTCTCTTGAACCTAATTATTTAAAAATGGTGCTTTTATATCAGAAGTCGTTCTTTAAAAATATTTTTTATCTGTTTTTTTTTTTAAATTATGGTAAATTATACAAAACACGGCTGGGGATATGGCTCAGCGGCAAAGCTCGTGCCTACTGTGTCCAAGGCCTGGGATTCGATTCCCAGCACTGCAAAAAATTAATGTAATTGTTCTTAGGTGCCATGGAGTCGAGCCCGACTCATAGCGACCCTATGTACAAAAAAACAAAACACTCCATGACACTGGGCCGTGCCGGCACTATGTCAGTGTTTCGCTGCTATTCACAGCGTTTTCAATGGCGGATTGTTTCGTGAGTGGATTGCCAGGTCCTCCTCCCTAGCCTGCAGCACCTGGTGTCCCCAGGCGGTCTCCCATCCAAAGACTAACAAGGCTGACCCTACTTAGCTTCCGAGATCAGGTGGGATCCGTAATCAAATTAATTGAAAATTAAAAATTAAACTATACAAAACCTAAAATCTTGTCATCTTCGCCTTTTATTTTTTCAGGTTCTGGGCAACAAACCCAGCGTCTCACACAGGCAAGGAAGTCACTGGACTAAGGAGCTACACTCCTAGCCCTCACCTTAATTATGTTTTAGTGATTGTTCAACTGATCATCAGCATCCTTCTTCAGAATGTTTTCATTGTCCCACAAAGAAACTGTATCTCCTAAACATTAACTCTTACTCCAACCCCAGGCCTGACAACTACGATTCTGCTTTCTGTGGAATAGTAGTTGACAATTCTGGGTACCTTATTTAAGTGAAATCATACAGTATTTTGTCCTTTGTGTCTGGCTTATTTCACTTAGCATATATGGGCTTTTTATTTTATTTTATTTTTCTAGAACTGCATTTTCATTCTATTTTACAAAGGCATCAGACCACAATGGATTTGTCCTGGGCTACATAGGGTTTTCACCGCACAGACCTAGGGATTAAGAGCCAGGACTTGAGGGTTTGATGCCTCCCTCACCTACTGCCCCCCACCTTGGCCTCTTTGCCTAATATCCATGGACTCATGCTGTCTGTAAAGGAGGGTATACATACAAACACATGCAGATCTAAAATTATATGTACAAACAACACTTAATAAACTATCAATTTAGATTTCAATAGAAATTTAAAACGAAAAAAGCCACTGGATTTCCCATGATGTAAAAAGAAAAGCTCTTCCCTTCCTCTTTCTCTGAGCCCTCTCTTTAGGAAACTTGTGAATTCTTTCTCTAGTCTTTGAGATGTAGGTAAACTCCTTTGAAAGCTAAAGGAATCTGCTGCCAGCTTTACAACCCAGAACTGTTTTTAAGGGCCATCTCTTTGACATGCAAATGTCAAGCACAAAGCACCTCAGTCTCCGTGGGTCCTGGAAGTTTAACTAAAGTGCCTAACTCCAAGTTGTTACTACATGATTGCCATAGGGATGTTTTATTTTTCTTTTGGCCAAACACAACACAGATGGTCACCACAATTACCAGGAGAATTCAGAATGAACATGTGTAACAAATGATATTGTCAAGTCCTCCTACTTGAGAACAAGTTATCATTTATCTTAAAACCATGTATGCAGTGGGTTGTATTTAGCTGACCATAGCAAAAGGAAAGATTTCCTTTTGTTATAACAGTTGATTTGGACTGACAAGAAAAGTGGCCCACAGGCTGGGTTTGTCTTCAAGACTTAAAATAATTAGAACCACGAACAGGAAACCCTTTGGTGAGTGTTTGTAGTAAGATTTTCATACTAAATAATTACTGTATATTCTCGAATATAAGCCACACTCAACAGTTTTAAGGGGCTGAAAAAACAGATGCAGACTAGAATCACATGTGGATTGGATTCAAGGTTGAGAGCTCTCATTATGGTTCTTGACTGCGAATCTAATCAGCATGAGATTCTAATCCTCCTTTGATTTTTTAGCCCTCTAAACCCAAAGCAATCCCGAAACAATCAGCTATTAAAAACCCTATAAAGGTCCCTAGGAGTTGAACTCTGACTCCATGGCACCTAATACCAACAGCAACAACAAAACTGTTGGTAGAGTGCTACTCCACACTCTCTGAGGACGGGGTCCGATCCCCAGCACTGCAAAAATGGCAATCTATACCCAAAGCACTCCTGAAACTGAAGGTCCCAGCTTAGCCATAGAGCAGCCATTTTATAGATCAGACTAAGTTGAATGAGGTAAAAATTTTCCACTGCCCCTAGAGTGAACCGAACCCTCCCAACTTGGAAAGTCCAGGACTGTTTTAGATTACCACTCTATTGCCTGAAATCAGTTTAAAGGCCCCCTTCGCGCAAACGCCACACTATTAACCAATTAACCTGCTAATCAGTTTAAAGGTCAACTAATGTAACCAATTAACCTGCTAATTCTGCTTCTGTATGGGTATAAAAGACCCTCGCTTTTGCATTTCGGGGGTCTCCAGTTCGAAAGAGCTTGGTAGATCCTGTCGCATTGGAACAATAAATCCTGTGCGTTTGCATCGACTTCGGACTCCGTCTTTCATTGGGAACTCTCTAGATAGACACGGTTTCTCTCTGGGAAGCCGAGTCTTACATTTGAAGGTCCCACCAAGACTTTCCCGAGTCCCCAGTGAAATTTGGACGCCGGTCAAGGATTGGGTAAGGCGGCTGCCGCTCTTTGTCTGTCTCTGTCTGCCTGTCGTTACTTTCGTTTTTTGGTGCTCAAGCAAACAAGGTGAGTCATGGACTAGGTGAGAGCCTAGTCCATGCCAGGAGACAGTGTACCTCCTGACGGGAAGGCTGGAAGATGTTCCAAGCCTTCAGGAGGGGGATTAAATTCCCCTCCACTGGAAGAGCGACTTCGGCCCGACTAATCACCAGGACCGACCGACCGCTCACTTGGTTTGGGGGTAGCCCGGCCATTTGCCGACTTACTGTGATTTGTGGCGCCTCTTTTGTTCTGTGTCTTCTAATTTTCCTTTGTGTTGATCTCTTCATCACGAGACAAAAGGAGTCGACTCCCCTGACTGTTGTCTTAGACCATTGGACAGGCGTACGAGCTAGGGCACACAACATGTCCCTCATAGTAAAAAAGGACACAATGACTACTTTTTGTTCTTCAGAATGGCCCTCCTTTGGGGTCAGCTGGCCAGCCACAGGGACTTTTGACCTACCTACTACCATAGCAGTTAAACAAGTCATTTTTGGTGTCGGGACTGCAGGACATCCTGACCAAGTTAATTTGGAGTCCATTTTATGCTGAACTTGAAAGCTTCCCTCCATGCCTAGTTCCTCTAAGGTGATATTAAGTACATAAAGTTTAGGTTAAAAAAGTAAAATGGGACATGCTTCATTTTCAATTTTATAGTATGTGCATCAAGAATTGCTCTGTTCATCTTTTGTGTTTTTGCGATGTTTGTTCCCCTATCTGTATTTTGGACTAGTGCAGGGATTGAGAAGCTGCACTATAGGGAGTCTGCCTGATTTTGGAATATGTGAGCAATGCCAATTAAAGTGAGATCCACCCACAGGAGCCTGGACTAGTCTCCAGCCCTGATGAGTCTTGCCAGTCGAAGACCCTGGGGAAGGCACCCCCTGAGGCAATCCAGGGCCCCAGGCTCAATGACAGATCCCCTCCCCTAATTTGTCTTCTGAATCTCTGAATCTATCTCTAGGATCCCTCCTCTTGTTCGTCTTTTGAGTCTGTCTCTCTGATGTCTGACTCCCTTCTGGCCAGATTCTCTCTTCCTACAAGTCCTTCTTGAAGACTTGTCTTGCCTCTGTTGTCGTCCCTGACCTCAAGACCCCTTTGTCTGTGCAGGTTGGGGCCCTCTTTTTGAGGATGCTGTCCAAGCAGGTCTCGGATAAGGAATTTCAGAGCCTCCTCTGCCATTCAGGATATCCTCTTTCTGATTGCCTTTTTGGCCAAACTACTGTAATATGTTTGCTAGAGGACCACTATGAATGCTGACATTTTCCTTTCTGTAAGAGAGTGAACTGTCACACCCCTCAGAGGTCTGACTGATTAGAGACCGGTTATGGTTTTGTTTTTTTTTTTTTTGTTGTTGTTGTTGTTGTTTGCCTTTGGTGGCTGCAAAGCACTAAGCCTGCTGAGTTGTTGGTTCACGTTTCCTGTCACCCTGTGACTTTCCCAGTGCAATTCCAGGGTCCACCCCTGGGAGGACTACATTCAGGTGATATTGAGTTTTTTGTGGGCCTACTCTTATCCCCTGGGAGGTCACTCTTGGAGGCCTTATATAGGTACTAATGATATATACAATGGGAATGTCAGAATCTTTTTCAGAAAAATCCCAAGCTCTTATGTTCCTTCTGGAGTCTGTTTTCTTACCCACCAGGCTACTTGGGATGATTGTCAGCAACTCTTGCAGACTCTTTTCAAGTCTGAAGAATGTGAATAAATCCTGAACAAGACCCAAAAGTTGGTCCTTGGGCCCAACAGTGACACATTGCTGGACAGACAGGCCCAACTCACCCACGTTTTGCTTACTACCTGCCCCACCTGGGACCCGAATGCCACTACAGGTAGGCTGAGTCTGAACACCTATCGCCAGCATCTCTAACCAGGTTATGAGGGACTGCTAGGAAGCCTATGAATTTGTCCAAGGTAAGCGTGATTCAGCAGGGCTCCTCAGTCTCCTGCTGTGTTCCTAAAATGCCTCCTAGAAGCATACCTGTCTTGTAGCCTGTTGATCTGTGTGCAAATGAAAATTGGAGGGCTATGAATTTGGCCTTTGTAGCCTAGTCGGCCCCAGACATTAGAAGAAAGATCCAGAGATTAAAAAGATTTGAAGGAAAGAATAGGGAGGAACTTATGAACATTGCCCTCAAGGTCTACAATAGCCAGGACTCCCCAGAAGATAAATGGTCTCAGCAAAATGGATAGAGGCAATCCTAAAAATTCCCACCCCTACCTCAGAGGAGCAAATGAGAGAATTTCTAGGTTCTGTGGGATACTGTTGCCTTTGGATTTTAGGATTGGCTGAGATGGCTAAACCTTTGTATACAGCCAGTGCAGGGACACACGAGCCATTAGTCTGAACAGAGGTGGAGCAAAAGGCATTTGATAACTTAAAACAGCCTCTGACCACGGCCCCTGCACTTGCCCTTCCTGATGTTACTAAGCCCTTCCAGCTTTTCCTGGCTAATAATCAAAGTGTAGCAAAAGGAGTTTTGATTGAACAGTTGGGCCCATGGAAGAGACTGATTGCTTACTTGCCTAAACGATTGAATCCAGTAGCAGCCTTGCTTACTTGTCTAAATGATTGGATCTGATAGCAGCCGAATGGCCAACGTGTTTACAGACGATGGTGGCTGTGGCCTTCTGATGAAAGAGACTGATAAACTGACCTTTGGCCAAAATTTAACCTTTGAAGCCCCACATGCAATTGATAGGCTATTTCCAGGGACTCCTGAGAAGTGGCTCTCAAGTGCCAGGTTAACCCAATACCGGGCCCTGTTACTAGATCAGCCTTGGTTCCTAGATTCAAAAAGCCAGGGTCCCAAACCCAGCCACGTTGCTCCCAGATGATAACCCTACCCAGCGGCTTCATGGTTGCTTGGAGATTATTTTAGCCCAGCAGGGACATTGGCCTGATCTAAAGGATGTGCCTCTGCCAGACGCAGAAGAAACTCTTTTCACAGATGGGATCAGTTTCATCTGGATGGAGTTTGCTATGCTGGTGCGGCCACGGTAAATCAAGATCTACAGGTAATATGGGCCCAGGCATTGGGACATGAGACTCTGTTCAATGTGTAGAGCTTATACCTCTCACTCAGGCCCTGCCCCTGTCTATGGGAAAGAATGTAAACATCTATATGGATAGTAGATATGCTTTTGCTACTCTCCACGTGCATGGGGAAATTTATAAACAAAGGTCTATTAACCTCAGAAGGAAAGACTGTCAAAAATAAGGAAGAAATTCTGGGACTTTTAAGAGGCTGTTTGGCTACCTAAATGAGTGGCAATTATTCACTGCAAGGGACATCAAAAGGAGACAAGCTAGAGGCGAAGGGAGACTGAACAGTGGACTGGGCAGCTAAAGAAGCTGCATTAAAACCAGTGGGGACTGAGGGAATGATGCCTTTAATCCCAGTCCCAGTTCTCCCAGAAAAACCTAACTACTCAAAGAAAGAGGTTGGAACTTACCAAAATTGGACATAAGACTCTAGAGGATGATGGAGACACCCTGATGGGTGCTACATGCTCACTAAGGCTTTAGGATGCACCTTGATTCCTCAGATCCACCAAGCCTCTCACTTGGACTACCAAATTAGGTCAGCTTGTCACCACTTGACTTGGGATCACCTCTATAGCTGAGGACGTTACCTCCAGATGTGCTTCATGTGCCCAGTTAAACACCGCCAGACGAACGTCTAAGCAACAAGGAGTAAGGTACCAGGGTAACCAACTGGGAGAACATTAGGAACTAGACTTTATAGAGATTAAAAGAAGCTGTTATGATTATAAATATTTACTAGCGTTTATTGACCCTATTCTGGAAGGACTGAGGCATTTCCAACTATGTCTGGGACAGTGCAAGTTTATGTAAAGAAACTAATATAGGAAATAATCCCTTGATTTGGTCTCCCATTGTTTCTGGGGTCTGACAATAGCCAGGCCTTCACAGCCAGCATTTCTAAATTGGTAAAGCTTTAGATATAAATTGGAAATTTCATTACATGTATAGACCACAGAGTTCAGGAGAGATAGAAAGGATAAATAGGACTCTAAAGGAGACTTTGACTAAATTAACCTTGGAGACTGGCACTAAGTGTCCTGACCTCCTACCTTTTGCTCTTATGCACGTGAGATGCACCCGCACATCCCACATGAGGGACCCTGTAAACTCGTTGTCACAGCATGATGTTACCTCTTGCAAGCTATAAAACTGTTACCAGGACATTTCTAGAATGCTTGGAAACATGAACTCTGGGATGACTTTTCCTTATTTCCTTCTAGTTATTTTAATTATGTAATAATGATGTTAAGTTTAAAGATGTGCAAATGAATTTGTAAAAGCTTAACAAATCTTTCTGAATAATTGTACTATGTTAAAACTACCTGTATTTGTTTTCTGACTGTCAGAGGAATCCATGTGAACTGAAGGACACAAATCCACAAAGTTGGGGAAATTTGAGAAAGATTGTGTAGGTACTTGACAGAAATAAAAAGCAAGTTTGGAAGAAGGCCTATGTGGAAATGAGAACTGAGGGATGAGGAAAGTTGTATAGCTGATAAGCCAATGGTAAAATATATATGTATGTGTGTGTATATATATATATATGTGTGTGTGTGTGTGTGTGTGTGTGTGTGTGTGTGTGTGTGTATATATTTGCTTGTAACCGAGTTAAAAGCATTCAATGTTGAGATGTTAAATAGAAATCTGGCCACAACATGGACTAATATGATGATGGAAAAGAAAGGTATGATAATGGTAAATATGGTGATTGTCCTGATTATAATAATAGAGAAAGTTATGGTGATGGTTATAAATCTGATGATAAAAATGATGGATAGAAGATTTTAAAAACAAAAACAAAAGACTATAGTTCTTAGCAGGAGAGAGAACGAGGGGTTGTCAGGAAAGCTGAAGGTTACTTTGAGATAGTCCTCCCAAATGTATTAGAGAAACTAAAAATATGCCACCAAAGAAATGATGATCCACAGTCAGGAAAGTAATTGCAACTTAAACAGGAAACCCTTCTTGTTCAGGACTGTCATAGCCAGTTTGCAAAAATGCAGCTATTGATTAATACAACATAATGTCAATTAGATGTACATTCCTGAGGTCTTTTATCTGTTGTAGCTTTGTCTTTTCCTTCTTCATTACACCAGGTATATTGCCCCATAAATTATGGTAATGGTACCAGGAATAAAAGATTAAGGGATTTTTAACTTTTAGGAAACTCTATGGCTCAACTCAGATAAAGAATACAGGAAAGGCAAACTAGGGATCCTGGATGGTATGCAGAAATGTTTAATTGGTCCCCCTGGTTAATGACCCTGATTTCTGCCCTAGTAGGCCCTCTTCTAATTTTATTACTATTATTAACCATTGCTCTTTGTATAATAAGTTAATGTCTTTTGTTAAAGATTTAAAATGGTACAGCTAATGGTATTGAGACAACAATATGAGCCTCTAAAAACCTCAGAAGAGACAGTCACCTTAAGACAACTAAAATAAATCCTCCAAGATTGGAGTATTCACAAGAAAAAGGAGGGAATGAAGAACGCTACCACCTCCTCCTCCCCCTCCCTGTGAATGCTTGGAGCTCACTAACAATTCAAAATGTTTACTTGAAGTCTTACAATGCTTGTTTAAAGTTTCTGTAATGCTTGTTTGTTGTTGTTAGGTGCCGTTGAGTCGGTATCCGACTCATAGCAACCCTCTGTACAACATGGGAAACGCTATTGTCAGTGCTTCTCTGCTGTTCATAGGGTTTTCAATGGCAGATTGATTTTTGGGAGGGAGTTGCCAGGTCCTTCTCCCAATACTTGCTTAGAGTTTCTGTATAATTAAGTTTGCTCAAGTTTCAATTTCCTGACCTAGGTGGGGGGGTTCTCTGAAGAGGAACTAGGCAGGAAATTCTGAGATACAGATTAAGTACAAAAATGTACTGGCCATTGGACATCCGGACCTGGACTGTTGCAACTTTCCAGAATCCCGCCCTGAAAGTATTTTTTGAATTCCTCCAAACTTGCCCAATCAGTACCCGCCCCAACAGCCCCGACAACCTCCCACCAATCAATTTGAAACAACAACAGTATGCCAGACTAAATAATGGGACCCAGCTCCCAGAACACGAGCTATAGCCTTCCTATTTTAAGATTAAAATAGTACCAAAAGGAAATGGGGGAATGAAGGTCCCAGCTTAGCCATAGAGAAGCCATTTTATAGATCAGACTAAGTTGAATGAGGTAAAAATTTTCCACTGCTGCTAGAGTGAATCAGCCCCTCCCAACTTGGAAAGTCCGGGACTGTTTTAGATTACCACTCTATTGCCTGAAATCAGTTTAAAGGCCCCCTTGGCGCACACGCCACACTATTAACCAATTAACCTGCTATTCAGTTTAAAGGTCAACTACTGTAACCAATTAACCTGCTAATTCTGCTTCTGTATGGGTATAAAAGACCCTCACTTTTGCATTTCGGGGTCTCCAGTTCGAAAAAGCTTGGTAGACCCTGTTGTGTCCGAACAATAAATCCTGTGCATTTGCATCGACCTCAGACTCTGTCTCTCATTGGGAACTCTCTAGACAGACACGGTTTCTCTCTGGGAAGCCAAGTCTTATAAAACAATCAACCATTGAAAGCCCTATGAGGGTCACCGTTGAGTAAAACCAAGGACACCAATTAAAAACAAGAAAACTGTTGAAAGGGCTGAGGTTTAGCTCAGTTGGAAGAGTGCCACTTTCCAAGGCCCTGGGTTCAATTTCCAGCACCACAAAAATGGGAGAAGGACCTGGCAGCCCACTCCCAAAACAATCAGTCATTGAAAACTCTGTAAATAGCAGAGAAGCATTGACATGGTGCCGGGCATGGCACAGTGTCAGGGAGTGTTTTGTTCTGCTGTACATAAGGTCGATATGAGTTGTACCTGAGTTGATGGCACCTAACAACAGTTGAGAGGGTGCAGACTACATTTGAAAACATATGAAAGCTAAACTTCAACTTGCATAAATATCTACTTTCCTAAATCACCTTTTTATAATCCAGACATACCCTCCACAGGGACCCCTCCTGGCACCATTTTTGTCTCTAGCACCTCCCACCTTGTAAACAGTATAATGTGATTTACTTATTTTGCTTATTGTCTGTATCCTCTGCTGGGATCAGAACTTGAGGGTAGGGGGTTTAGGGAGCACCATGGATGTTCTATAAATTATGGTTTGAGAGGTGAAATCAGGTGGGTTCTCATGGTGCTCTCTAATGAGTAAAGTTTGTGGATTTAGTGCATGGCCCTTGGCACAGATATGGCTCATTGTGGCCTCCCCCACTTACATCTGGGTTTGTCAGTTACACTCTTAGTGAGTTCCTGATATCCTGATGTGTTCTCCTGATATCCTAATGACTTTTCAGGTGTCAAGGCCAACTCACCCCATACTCAGCCAAGCCTCAGAATCATTGTGTCCTTACAGACACCCAGGGGCCAATTAACAAGGAGAATGTATGTGATAACTAGGAAGATACTGACCTGCTATCTGGACCACAAACTCTTTCTTCTGGACCAGCAGGGGGTTCTGGATGGAGCAAGATACATTGTGATGGGTCCCTCCTCGGATAACCACAGACATCTCAAGACTGAATAGACCCTGGGCATCCTGGATGATGGCTTCAGACTCTGGAGGCAGGCACTGTCCCTGGTCACCTGTCCACTGAGCCCTGGGTTTCGGGTACCAGCCACCAGAGCTGCATCTCAGCCTAATGCCTCCATCCTGGAAGCCTTCCAGGGAGATGTGAGGGTCTGAGCCCAGCCCTGGGAGAGGCAAAAGGAGAAAGATCAGGCCCTTTCCCGAAAGTTGTGTGAAGTCCATGTCATCGTTTGAGGTCACTGTAAGACATCAGGAGCTGTGACTGCTCTTAATGTGTGTGGGCTTGCAGTCCCCCTCCCACAGACTGAAACAACAGTCTAGATTAGCAGTAGCATGCCGGGACCGTACGTACTATCCCCAAAGGACATCTGGAAATATGCAGAGGAAGGTATTTGGTGAAGGGCTATGTGCCTTTACTCATATAATGCAAGGGACTGTCCCCCTAGAATGAACTGTCCCACCCCAAATTCCAGTAGATTGTCCCCTGATTCTCACTAGATCTTGAATGCCTGTGTTAGATGCACAGTTCCCATCACTGTGAAGTTGGCTTTGTCTATCTTGTTAGGTGCCCTGGAGTTCCATCCAATTCATAGCACCCCTCATAGGGTTTTCAATGGCTGATTGTTTCTGGATTGCTTTGGGAGTGGATTGCAATGTCCTTCACTCATTTTTGTGGTGCTGGGGATCAAACCTGGTAGATATCTTCTTTTTTTTTTTTTTTTTTTCAGTACCGGGAATCAAACCCAGTGTGTGCTAGGCAAGCCCCCTGCCACTGACCTACACCCTAGCCATATATTTTGGATTTTCAAAACATGAATATGGTTTGAATACCAGTGCTGTGTTAAATGCATATCATGAAAGCCTCAGGCCTTTTTCTCACCTTTTTATCTCCTTACATTCCCCTCCTCCCCATAGTTCCTGAGGTAACTAGTTTCATTAGTTTCTAATTTCTCCTTGTTTCTTTTTGTAACGTTCCTCCTTCTTTCTTACACTCAAAAACATATATCGTCAAATCTCTTTTGCATCTCAACGTCTTCTCTTTATTATCATTTCACATGTGTTCATTGAACTCCTTGCTTTTCTAGCTGCAGACTGCAGATCACTCCATGGTGTGGATGGACCATACTCAACCCCTACACAGGGACACTTAGGCAGTTTCCTCTCCTTTGCAACTACAAATATTGCTACAAAGATCAAATTTATACAAATGCCTGTCTTGTATTGAAGGTGTATCTGCAGACTAAATTCCTGAAAGTAGAATTGCTGTGTCCAAGAACAGAGGCACAGGTCCTCCTGTTATCTATTGCCAAATCCCCCTGCCCTGCAGTTTTGCAGCTTTGAGCTCCACTAACAAGATATGAGCAAGCCTATTTCCCAACAGCCCCACCAAGATTGTGTGGATTGAAGTTTGATGTTTTGCCAGTTTGACAAGTAAAAAAATGACATCTTGATGTGGCTTTAATTTGCCTGTCATTAAAGGTAAAAGTGATCACCTTTTCATAGGTGTAAGGGTCATTGTGTATTTTTCGTGAACTATTTGTTCCTTTTGTTCATTTGAGAATGGACCCATCCCTCAGTTTTTTAATAGTTTCTTTTTCCCCAAATTATGGATATTCTCCGTGATTCTGCCTACTGGAGGAAAGCATCTCTGTCCAAACTGACGCCTTTCTCTTTGTCCCCTGCTGATGCTTTGGCCCCAGCACGCACCTGCCACTTCCAGCTCCCAGACGGCTTCACCAGAGAAGTTGCCAGAGAGGAAGCGACAGCCATAGTGGCCTTCATCAGAGGGAACCACACTGTGAAGCTGCAGCATTACACTGCCATCCATGATCTGGTCCAAAAGGAGTTTGGTCCTGTTCTGGAACTGCGCCATCTGCCGGCCGGAGGGCTCCTGCTGCCCTGGGTACAGGTGCACCACATCGGAGGTCTGGCTCCGGAACCAGCGGATCTCCATGTGCTCGGCATCCTGGTATGGCGACAGGTGGCACGGGAACTCCACCTCCTCCCCCACGAGGGCCAGGATGGATTCTCCTGGGCCGATCACCATGACCCGCTCTAGGATGAGAAGCCAGAACAATGGCCCAAATCAACCCTCTTTAAATATAATTTTTAAAATCATCCCTTTGCGGGTCATAAATCTACAGTAAATCATTCAAATGGCAAAAGTGAGGCACTCTACAAGGACAAATGCCTGTTTTCTTGACAAGTAACTGTCATTTTAAAAGTGAGTTTTCAGAATAAAATGCATATGGGACATTACAACCAAGTACAATGTGTGTTATTGGTTTGAACCAACCAGATGCAAATGCTATTTTGGGGACTATATAATATGACCAGAGCTGTAAATGGGATACAATGTTTGAGCCCCAAAAAGCAAGCTTCATAAGCAATATGTACAGTATGATCTTGAGTAAAAATTATACATTCACATAAAGACACAGAGAAAAAGGTCTGAAAGGAGAGACACCAAATTTTTTGGTGTCGGTAATTTCTACAAGATAGGAATAGATATCTTATTTTTGTCAGCTTCTCCAATTAATAAACTCACATGTACAGCCTCTATAAAAACAAAAAATATACAAACACAATCTATGGGCTCCATGCTCTGTGGTTTGAGATATTTAAGGGCCAACCAAATTCTGTTGTAAGGACTAATTAGGATCTTTCATTTGATCATTCTTTTTTCCCATGTGTCTACATGTCATCTCTTTGCTCTTCCCAAACTTGTCTGTTTCCTTCTTTCCAAGGTTAACTCAAACCTCTTCCCTAATCTCAACCATCCTAGATCCCTTGCCATCCTTTACTTTGCCTATAGATCATGGAGGTGTCTTTATTTGTGCCATTAGAGACTATTTGTTGCCCACTGAGTGAGTACCCCATGCCTTCCTATCAGCTGCCCTCTCCAGCGTCTCTCAGATGTCTCTCCCACATACCTGATGTCTGGCTGTCTCCTGGACACACCCTGCCTCAGCTTACCCTCCATCTATCATCTCCTTGGAGAACTTGCATCTTGAAAGGCTCTGTGCAAAAGATCCTCCTCTCTATGCCTCTTCTCCACCTGACTTGGCTTTCCAGGGAAGGAGAACTGCTCTTAGCTGTGCTCAGCTCTGCCCCCATAACCCTTGGACATGGTTTGTGTGCAGTTGTTCACATCATGGTCCATTCCCCTCCCTTGACTAAGAGCTGCTTAAGAACCTGGGCTGTGCCTCAGTCACCCTGATATCCATGGTTCCCAGACTAAGACATTAGAGATTTTCTTGCATAACTAATTCACACCCTCAGATGGATGCTTCTTCAGTGAGAGATGGTAGGACCAGGAGAGGTCTTTCCTGCCATTTGAAAGCTATGCAGGCAGTGGAATCAAAAATATTTAATGACTGGTTCAGCACAAACACAGACCAAGGAGAGGTTCCTGGCACCCTCCTACCATGCTCTCTGCCATGCCTGTGGACTTCAGGGTCCTGGGAAATGTATAAGGGGTACTGGGGCCTGATGACATGGTGGAGGGGCAGGAAGGGCTGGCTGGTACTCAGGGCCAGTGGCTCTTTAACAAGTGGAATGGCAATTTGTGTGTACTTTAGCAGCTGGCATGGCTGGTCCTGTGCTAGGAGCTCTCAGCCCTGGGGGCATCTGGCAGAGGGCAGGCCCTGGGCAGAGCTGAGGCACTCACGTCCTGGCAGCCAGGCTGTAGATGGCTGCAGATCAGACACACTATCCGAGTTCACCTCCTCAGGCTGAAGGAAGAGGACAAGGTGAATAAGGAAGAAGAGACTGCTGGGCCAAGGTACTCGCTTCGGGGATACCTGGAAATCCGCCATCTGTCATCAGCAGTGAGGGCCACCTGGAGAAGGACAAAGAGATTCGGGGTAACGTGGGGCAGGTGGACTGAACCCGTCAGGCCTGAGGTCTGTCATTACCACAGTTACATTTTTCTAATTCTGGAGCTCCTTCTCAATGCCAGTGCCAGACCAGATATGAGAGCCCTTCTAATTTTACCAGGCAACATCATTACCATTGGCCTTGCTGCAAGGGGACAGGGCCAAAGGGTCCCAAAGGAAACAGCTGCTGAGCTGTGTATTGTTTAGAGCCAGGAACGGAGCCATACATTGTATGGGACTGGGCATCACTCTCCTTTGCAATTAGTGATGTTCCCCAAAGAAGAAGAATCTCAAAGGCATTTTTATTCTCCCTTCCTCATTACCATGGGCCCAACCTTGCTTTCACTCCTCTTTGTCGTGGAACATCAGGTCCATAAAACAAAAAGAAGTTCTGTTCTTTCTGAAACAGAGTGTGTGCCTGGTGGCTGCCTGCCAATTTCAGTGACATTCTGGAATGTTTTCATCCAGGCAGCTGGTCACTGTCCTTGTTTACAGCATCTTTGAGCCCCCAGCGATGGGCCATTCCATCTGGCCATCTTTTCCCCCACCTGTGGTCCAGGAGACCCAGCTACAGGCCAGACAAGGCCGTCCCCCCTAATTTTAATGCTGCCTTGGCCCCGTGGTGATGCCTCACAATCTGGCAGCCAGCAAGTGTGGGGTGGCCGATGCATCTTTGAGTTTATACAGCCTCTCCCTGTTTCTCCTCCATCGAGTTGGAGGATTTTAGGCAGATTTTGTAACTCAATAAACCTCAGTCTCTTTGCTTGGACGATGGAAGGAACCAGTGCCAGCTCAGAGAGTTGTTCGGCCTCCCACAGGTGAGCGAGATGATCTTTAAATGAAAGTCAGCCCCTCTACCTCTTCCTCCACCTTCCAAACACCCGCTGTCCATCTTCTCCCAGAGCCGCTTTTCCCTCCTCCCACCCCAACACAGGGTGCCCCGAGGGGAAGGTCTCCAACCCCTCCACTTCAGTCTCTGCCTTCTGCCAACACGTTCCCCACTGCATGGCTTTCCTTCTGCACACCCTGGCATGGCACATGTTCCTGGTGACCTGTAGCTGTGGAGCTGCAGCCACACTGTCAGCCAAAGCACTGACAAGTTGCTGAGAAAGGAACTTAAAAGCTACTGGGTCATACAGCAGAGCAATAGCCAGAGGGGTGTAGCAGGGAGCTGATGGATGCATCCTGAATGACCTCTCAGGTGTTGTTTTCTCACCTTTCTCCGGATTACCTTTTCCCCTATTGGGCCTCAGTCTTTCCTGGGCCCTAGACAGAGTCAAACCCTGTGAGGGCACAGCCAGGAGGGTGCAGCAGCCACTAATGCCTTCCCAAACAAGAGGGATTCAGGCTATCTTGGGAGCCACTTGGATGGGCCACAATTACTCAAGGCTTGGATTCAGCAGTAATGTGGGTCCTCCCAGGAAGGGGTGATGGGCATTAATGGGCCTCAGAGCTAGGGGCAGGAGGCATCATAGAATGAGCACTTGCTCCAATTACACTGCATGGGAGGCTGTTGTCTCCCAGGGGCAAGCAATTGGGGCCGTGCGTTTCTGACCTGTGAACTTGCTACAGGGCCTACCATTCCCTACTGCAATATACCAGTGCGGTTTCCATTGCTGAGGCCGCAGGAGAGGAGGATGCGAACACCACACACACACACACACACACACACACACACACACACGTGCATGTGCCTACGGTAATAGGAACTAACCCAAACTGAGCACTTCTTATCTACCTAGAACTCGCCTACAACTATCTCTGCGCAGGTCCTATTACTATTACTTTTGTTATTGTTAAGTGCCATCAAGTCATAGCAACTCACAGCAACACTCATACTCATAGAGTTTTTGATGGCTGATTGTTTCGGGATTGCTTCAGGAGTAGACTGCCACATCCTTCTCTCGTTTTTGTGGTGCTGGGGATTGAATCTGGATCCTCAGAGAGTGCAGAGAAGCGCTCTACCAACTGAGCTAACCCCCAGCCCATGACTATTACTAGTAAGTCAGAATTAAAGATAAGGAAACTGAGGCACAGGGGGCTCAGGAGCTTGTCCCTGCTCACACAGTAGTGGGTGGTGAAGCGAGAGCTCTGCCCTGAGCCTTCCTCTGGGATCCCCCTGCGCATTCCTCAGTTGGCTGTGCATCAGGTCTGAGCACACCCTTAAGTCTCCCCTGTACCTAGAATGCAGGAGGCTGTTAGGATCTGCCTCGCCTCAACTGCAGCACTCATGCTGACCAGCCATCTCACAGACACCCTGAAGAAGAGACTGGACCACAAGGTTTCCAGCTGCGAGATCAACCAACCAACCAATGAATACAAATATTAAAATCCCAAACCAGATAAAGCAACTTAAACTGAGGCAGGGTAGAAAGACAGGGAAAATTGGGGGGACATGGGAAGGAAAGCGCTTTTTACCCCAAGATCTGGTCAGAGTCTTATCCACCAAGAATTCCAGCCCAACCAAACCAGAAGGCTGCTGTGAGAACTACAGACATGAGCTGGGCGCGGTGGTGCACTCCTGTAATCCCAGCGGCTTGGGAGGTGGAGATAGGAGGATCACAAGTTCGAGACCAGAGGCAGTCTGTATAATTTAGGAAGACCCTATCTCGAAAAGTAAAAAAAAAAAAAAAAAGGGGCTGGGGGTGCAGCTCAGTGATCCAGGACTTGCAAAGCATGCAACCCCGAGTACTGGAAAAAAACAAAAAACAAAAAACAAACAAACAAACAAAACAGACACAAGTGCTTTCCCGAGAATCTCACAGAATCAGACTGGACTCTAATTAAAGTTAGCAGACCTTGATAATTTTCTTCCGGCTAGATACAGTAGGAATTTCCTCAACTATCCCAATGCAGGTACTTCAACAATGCTCCTTTTCTGATCTGTGAATCTATACCAGAAACCTGCTGGGACCAAGTTGAGCAATGTAACCTCAGAAGCCCCCAGATTATACATATGTCCATGTGAAGACACCTGGGCCTGACTCTCTCTGTACACCTGCACTTGGTTCTGAAGTATCCACCATCTCTTACCCTTTGTCTAGTAAACCCTAAACTCTGCTCCATTCTCCATCT
This sequence comes from Pedetes capensis, assembly GCA_007922755.1. Lineage (NCBI taxonomy): Eukaryota > Metazoa > Chordata > Mammalia > Rodentia > Pedetidae > Pedetes > Pedetes capensis. The sequence continues at coordinate 26,787 of VMDO01015482.1, forward strand.
CATCCTGGAATTCTTTCCTGTGTCCAAGATGAGGACCCAACATCTTCCCTAAGTAGGGGTCCCAAGAAGGGGAGCTCCTCAGGGAAGGTAGTAACATTTGGGTACAGCACTCCTGGCAACCTGCTGACAAAACCAGAGCATCCCAAAGACCTTGTCAACAGCATCTTCTTAGACAGGAAGCACATGTGTTCAATCCCTTTGTTGCCACTCAAGGACATCACCTGGAGTGCCTGTAACTGGAGGGCAGTGGCCTGGCGGTTTCCTGAAGGGAAGTGTCAGTGACTTGAGAGGCCCAAGTCTGTTTAGGGGAGAGCCCTAAACAGTACCCTCTTCTGCACCTGCTGCCTGAAGTTCGCCCTTCCCCACCTCTCTTTCCAGTTTGGAGGCTCTGAGCCTTATTGAAGTGCAAGGACCCCCTTGAAGGAACATTTTCCAATATAAGCCATTTGCACAGAGTTGAAATGGATTTCAGATTCTGGCCCCGGAGAGGATGTTTTGCTGGGGGAAAGAATGAAAGGCTGGATATGTTGGATCTGGGGGAAGATGGAGGACCCAGAGAGGGGAGAGATGGCCAGAAAGGAGGCGTCTGACCGAGCTAAGATGTGCTGGCAGAGCTACATTCTCCCTGCTTTCCCGGGAGCCCCTGGGTGTTCCCTTCTGAGGACAGAGAGGCATATAGGCTTGTGAACGCTGAAGTGTTGCCACCATCTGCTAGGGGGAAGCCCCTATCTCTTTGTCCCTTCTCTTTCTTTCTTCCCTCCTTTCTTTCCTCACTCTCTTCCTGCCCCCAGCCCAACTCCTTCCTATTCTTTCCTCCTGTACCTCCATTTGCTAAAAACACCCAAGTCCTCTTGATTTCCAGTCCCTCAACTCTTGAGTCTTTCATTAAAGATTGTTATATTTTGTTTTGCTATTTTTACAAACTGTGAAACTGATGTATTTTGTTCTATTCTTGTGCTCTAGGATACAAACTCCAAAGGGTAGATGGGGCTTTTGCATTTTCCAACCTTCCCCCAACCCAGTGCCCATTGCAGTGAGTTGTTGCTCCCCAGCCTTTGTTAGTTAGGTTTCAGTGGTCCCATAAGAGGATTTTCACCCTCTTCATCTCTAAGGGAGCTGGATCACCTCAAGAAGGGAGGCTCAGCAGGGTGAATCCTGTTCATCTGAGGGGAAATGGGACAAAGCAGAATCTTGCCTCCTCAGTGGGGGTGGCCCAAGTGGGCATCTCCCCTTAGTCACACTTTAAAAACCCATCCTGTCACCAGGCTCAGCTGTTCAGATGCTGTTGCCCATGCTAGGCTGTCCCTCAAGCCTCCCATTGGCATTTTCTGCTTTCAGTTTCTGAAAGGTGGAGGTTCACACTGGTGTTATGAATGAGCCACATACCTTTCAGGTAGCAGCAAAGGGTCCAAACGGCAGATGAATCCTGGTGATCTCTGCTGTGAAGTGTCTTAGTCCCTGATGCTAAGACCCTTTAGATGTGGGCTAGCAGTTGAGTTCGGGGGAACACCTCATATGTGACAGAATTAATCTCCCACCTTCCACCTTAGGACATAGGCTGTTGGCTCTGCCCTTTGCTACAAAAATCAAGATGGATAGAACAAAACGAGGAAGTCCCTGTCATATCCTGTTTCTGTGAAAAAACCCACAAGCTGAATTTCCGTGGAAAATGTCCCTCCAGGGTCTTAGAAGAAGGGCAAAGGTATCTGAGAGCTTGTAGGACAGACTATAAGCTGCAGAGACTCTGAGTGGAGGACGATGTACAAGTTGGCTGCCCAGGGTCTCTCAGTGTGTCAAGCAGGGGCTCCAGGAGGGCAGGATGGCTGTCCCAGGTGGGCCGTCTCTCCTCGTAGCCACAGCAGAGAAGATAGAGACTGGACTGTAGTCTCCACTAAGGGGTGAGAAGGTACTTGTGCCCAACTTGTACTTAACCCACGGTACCTTTTTTCTATGGTGGGGTGGGGAGAATGGTCAGTAAGTAAATAGCCTAGGAGCATTGCCATAAGCAAAACCTGCAAGAGTTGTTCACATATAGTTTGCAAATAGATTAGGGCGCTGTGTTAGGACTTCTGTAGTGGAGCAAAACTCAAAAAAGAAGCAGCAAGTGCTTCTCTATCTCATTTCATTTTCCATAGGTGATGGTACAACCTATCACCTATGGATCAGGGTGATGGATCAGGGACACCAGAGGGAGGTGATAGAACATGTGGGGAAAATAAGAAGCTCCGGGCTTGCTAGGTCAAGTGGGAAAGATAGGAAGGTTGAACAAAAATAGATGAGGCCAAGTGGCAGGGGACTTTGCCTGCCTCCAAGGGAACTGGACCATTGTTCAGCGGGCAGCCAGGAACCATGTGGAAGTTCAATGGGCCCAAAGTGATTCAGGATAGAGAAGAAGTTTGCGGTTCCAGAGAGGGGCTACTAGGAACAGCATCCTAAGCTTTCATTGCCCCTCATCTGGGTTTCACCATGCTGCCCAGAAACAGGTGCGATCGTCACAGCAGGGATGCAAAGAGAGATAGGTCGAGGGTAATAATATGAGCCCCAGACCCAGCCAGGCTGGGACATGGCAGGGAGATTCCACCTGCCATTGCCTGCACATTGGGGTGCATCATGCAGCAAGAGCTAGAGCCCCCACGGTGCCCCACCCCACCAGCTTCATAGGTGCACCTCACATTCCATGGCCTCAGGAAACACACAAAGGCCCATGTCCAAACAGAGGGTGAGCATAGGAATCCTGGGGGACTTGAAGTGCGAAGGGGAGCTAAGGACCCTCATTTACTCTGGGACTGACCAAGGAGAACCCACACCATTAAGCAATCTCTGCCTTGGGCGATTAAGGCTACTTCTCCCAGGTGTATACCAGCCCTCACCATGGAGTGTCTGAGGGAATTCTGGGGATGGGGTGAGAAAGGGGCCCCATTCTCATACAGCATAGGGTTCCAAAGGAGATGAAATGCAAAGTCATGCCAAGCCACCAGCAAATGAATGAATCCTCTTCTGCCAAAGGAAGTGTATGATAAAAATTGTGACCACAAGGGCTAGGGTGTAGGTCAGTAGTAGAGAGCTTGACTGTCACGCAAGAGGCCATGGGCTTAATCTCCAGTACAGGGAAGAAAAACAAAGAAAGAAAGAAAGAAAGAAAGAATGAATGAATGAATGAATGAAAGAAAGAAAGAAAGAAAGAGTGAGCGAGCAAGAAAGCAAGCAAGCAAGAAAGAGTTGTAGGCTTAGAGGCTGGCTTGCAATGCAGAATCCATTCCTTTCTGGCATTTATAAAATAAAATGTCTCCCCTCATCTTCAAAGTCCATCCAGTCATGTGTATAACTTCTGTTTCCACCTCTCAACCCTTGACTTTGCTTTTCCAGCCTTCTCTCTTTGTATCATTGGCTCTTAATCTCATCACCTTCCCCCATCACGTCTGTCAGCTTGTCATCCTGTCGGGGATTGTGTGTTGCTGTGATGCTGAAAGCTATGCCACTGTTATTTCAGATACCAGCAGGGCCACCCGAGATGGACACGTTTCATCTGAGCTTCCAGACTAAGACAGACTAGGGAGAAAGACCTGGTAGCCCACTCCCGAAACAATTGTTGTTGTTTTTAGGTGCTATGGAGCAGACTCTAACTCATAGTGCCGGAAACAATTAGCCATTGGAAACCCTATGAAGAACAGCAGAGAAGCATTGTCAAATATAGTACCAGAAAATGAGACCCCCAGGCTGGAAGGCATTTGATAGAGGACTGGGGAAGAGTTATCTCCTTAGAGTTGATCTTAATGAAGGGAATGGAGTAAAGCCCCTGGGACTTCCAGTTGCTGATGTGGCATGACTCAAAATGAGAAGAAACACAATGGCTGCCACAATGGGGTCGAATATGAAAAGATTGAATATGAAAAGATTATGTGCATGGCACAGCATTGGGTAGTGTTTTGTTCTGTTGTACATAGGGTCACTATGAATCAGACCTGATAATGGCACTTAACATCAATAATAATCTCTTCAACAGAGAAGGACACAAGGCTGTCATGTCCACACTGTGTCCACACACATGGCATTCTATTCACCTCTTCTCTCTGCCAATCCCCACTCTCCCCCCAAGATCCTGTTCAAGACTCTTGTTTCCAATGGGTGAACACAACCTCTTTGTTTATGCACACCCCTTCCTTTATAGTCTTCAGTGGGTCCCCTTAGTGTTTGAATTTGTGTAAATATCTCACGGGCGCTTTATGTGACTGTGTTTTCTTTTCAAGCACAATTGGGGCTCCTAGAGTTCAGGTGTTAGCAGGGAGAAGAGGAGAGCATGGATAGATGGGTCTGGAGAAGGGAGAATGGGTCCAGAGCATGAGTCCAGGAGGCAGACAGCAGGCAGGTCTTTCCCCAGCAGCAGCAATTACCTTCCCCCTCCCTAGCAGCAGATACCTCCATTTATCTGTGCTTCCTGTATAAAAGAATTTACACAAGATACAGAAATTATATTATATAGAATAAGTTTATTAAGGATAGAGAATATAGACATAGATTATAGATAGTCCGCCTTCAAGATGTGAACCTGGGCAATAATGAAGGCTACCGCTGCATTGAGCCAAGGTCAGCTGTGATCTTTATAGTGAGGTTTGGGCCTTTGGGGGAGAAGGAAAGAAATGTTTTACACCTGGGATCTGTGCCTGAATGGGTTAATGGATTCCCAGAATCTCCAAAGAAACAGGGCTCAGAGGCAGGCATTTCAAATGGTTAGGAATCTAGGCAGCTACTGGTCTTGCTAAGAGAGCAGAATCCACTAAATGGTGTCCTTTTCCATCACTGAGGCTGATGTGTGTCTCACAGTCTTCTCATCCTTCTTGGATGAGTGTAGAAGTGAGGAGTGATTTTAGTTCTCTGTTTCCTTCTAGCAAGTGTGCTGTTTATAAGGGGATTATCTATCAGGGAAGCATAGGTCTGGTGGCCGGGAAGCACATGGCTAGGCTGGGAGGCGGCTGGCTGTAGAGCCCTCTATTCCCTTTTTCCCTGCCTATTACCCTCCAACACATCTTCTTGGTCCTTGGCATTTTCCCACAGACACCTGCATATATTCCTCCTCATGTGGGCATGGCTGATACACAAAAAAAGAGACAGTCATGCATCTCGCATGCACTGATCAAGGACAGGACGCTGGATTTAGTGATTTATTATCAGTCTCTCCCTGGAGAATGACCCTCTGAGCCTTCCCCCTTACATACCTTCCTGTGTTCTTCTCCTAGTCCTTAGACTAAGATCCCTGTGCTTGCCATCTGGCACAGTGCCCATCATTGTGCTTTTGTTATGTGGATACAGAAGCCTTCACACACATGGACCAAGGGGGAGAAGCCCACTGTCTGCTCCCTCAGTTGAAGGGGCTCTTGTTTAGTGGGGTCCTGGGAATATAATGGGCCATAGGAGCCATGTACACCCGCCTACTGCCAAATCATCCTGATGTATGCAGGGTCAAGTCTTTTCAGGTATGACTTGAAAAGCCTGCTCTAAAGCACCAGCATTGATCATTCCTACCTTGGAGGGATTTCTTTGTGATAAAGTAGCAACAAGGCTGGGGCTGCGGCTTGGTGTTAAAGTGCTTGCCTGGTGTGCATGAGGCCCTGGGTTCGAAACCTAGAATCACCCCCCCCCAATATCTTCTTGTTAAAGTAAAATTTCCCTGAGGAAGCTTCCATATAAGCTCTTGCCTGAGCAACCTGCCTGCAGCTGTAGCCCTGTGGCATCTGATCTCGTCAGATCTCGGAAGCTAAGCAGGGTCGGGCCTGGTTAGTACCTGGATGGGAGACCGCCTGGGAACACCAGAAGCTGTAGGCTTGGGAGAAGGACCTGGCGACCCCCTCCCAAAAATCAATCTGCCATTGAAAACCCTATGAACAGCAAAGAAGCACTGACAATAGTGTTTCCCCTGTTGTGCAGAGGGTCGCTATGAGTCAGATACTGACTCGACAGCACCTAACAACAACAACAAGCAACCTGAGTACATAAGCCAGTGGGAAACTCAACTAGTAGTATGCTTTTCTAACATGAACAGCATCTGAGCTTTAGCCCATTGTTGTTGTTGTTGTTGTTAGGTGCCGTCGAGTTGGTACCCGACTCATAGCGACCCTCATAGGGTTTTCAATGGCTGAGTGTTTCGGGATTGCCTGGGGAGTGGATTGCCAGGTTCTTCTCCCATTTTAGCCCATTAAGAGTAACTAATTGTTCAAATGCCTGCGGCCATAGCCCTACGGCATCAGATCTTGGAAGCTAAGCAGGGTCGGGCCTGGTTAGTACTTGGATGGGAGACAGACCTGGCAACCCACTCCCAAAAATCAATCCGCCATTGAAAACCCTATGAATAGTAGAAAAGTACTGACAATAGTGTTTTGCCTGTTGTACGTAGGGTCACTATTGTAGGGAATACCTGTGCTATTGGTTACTGTCACAATTGTTGGTGCCATAAGGGCTCTCTTAGGCTCCGTGTCTTTTTTAACTCTTATTTTTTCCTCATTATCCATTGAGATCTCATAGCCTTTATAGAAAGAAGTCAGAACAGTATCCTCAACATATGTTGACTTAGCAGGAACCTCAATATTTAAAGGCATTGTAGTTACTATTGAAGATACAAACTTATACAATGTTATTGTACTAATTTCAATGGGAACATCAGCAAGGGGCTTTTGGCTCCAAGGTTTCTTTACCCCAAATTTACAATTTGACAGATTTAGACTGAAAACCATTTTCTCACATTTCTTAATATATGCCATCTGATTGTAATTTCCATCAGTTCACTCTATTACAGAAGTAATACCTTTTATATATGGCTTTATATTGTTCATGCATCAAATATCTATTGTACCTGGAGAGGTCTTTTCTTTTAGGTATGGTTGTAAACAATCCATACAAAACTTGTGCCGACAAGACATTACATCTAACAACTTGTCCTTAGAATGTCGTAAAAGGCACCAAGAGCATTTTACAGTTGATTCGTTAACAACAGTTAACCCATCATTAGAACATACACCTTTGACATTTATCATTTTGTCCATTTCACCACTGAGCTCCTTTGACTTACATTTGAGCTTTTCTGTTCTATATTTACTTTCTTCAATATTGTCATCTTTTATACAGTTAGTCAATTGATCCTTTTGATTTGTTTGTACAAAACAGATTTTAACTAATTGATGTTCTTCCTTTAACATAGGTAATTTGTCAGATCCTGTCATTTCTCATTCTTTGTTACTCAAAGATCCCAAATTTTTCAAATCATTATTGGAGCCTTTATTATTTGCTGAGGCATCAGTTTTGGGTTTTAGTCCTGCCTCCATGGGCACAGTCCAGTACACCTGGAACCTGTCACTGTCTCTCTGTGGCTTTTCCTTTTCCTTGTTCTTATCCTTACTTGTGTTCTCTGGAGGTCTCTGTTTTATCTTCCTCGGCGGCCTTTCTCTTTCCTTCCTTTGTGGCAGGGCTACAAGGCGGCCCACCCTGTTTGAAGGCTTGTGGAGGGGTGTGCCGTCCCTATGGTAGCTGGACCAGCACATTTTCTCAGTATGGCCCATTTTGCCACATCGCTGGCATGGACCACGAGGCCTATTGTTATTCTGCTCAGATCGTTCCTCCCTCCTCTCTTTTCTGGGCCCTTCCAGCCTTTTTGGGCATTCCCGCCACCAATGTCCCTTTTCCCTGCAGTTATTACATCTGCCGGGTCTCCTGTCTTTGAATCTCTCTGCAATTACGGTAAAGGCCTTAGCGATGCTGTCTGCCGCTTGGTCAGTGAAGGCTCTGGCCATGACTGTGGTGATTTGGGTTGTGGAACCCACATCCTGTGTGGCGACAATCCAATCCTCCAGCGTTCCATTCTTTAGGCCCTGGCAGGCTTGCCTGCAGTCACTGGACATGCCATTCCACACCAAATGCTTAAGTAGTTCTGCCTTTTCACCTTCATGAATAACCTTATGCTCCAGACTCTTATTGACCCTGTCAACAAAGTCCACGAATGGTTCATTTTGCCTCTGTCTGAGCGACACTAAACTTGGTGTTGCCCCTTCTCTTGGTAGCCTATCCCATGCTCTCTGTGCACATATTCTTATTTGGTCAAATGACTGTGCTGGACCCATTGCTTGCCTTGTAACCACTGAGTATATAAGTCATTCTCCTAACAAGCAGTCCGCTCCAATATCTACCCCCGTCCTGGCGTTTCTCTCTGCTTGCTGCTTACATTCATCCCGGTATAGAGCTTCCCATTGGATCAAAGTGGGCCCTGGAAGGACTGCCCTTGTTAGGTCTCTCCAATCCTGAGGAGTGTTTGCCCTAACAGGGAGACTGTTAAGGAGTGTTTTTGTCCACGGGGAGTGTGGTCCATCCTCCCTAATAGCCGCCCTTAAGTCCTTTAAGTCCTTGGACTCATATGGGTACCACATTTGTGGGCGTTCTGGAGTTGGTATTACATTGACTGGGTATGCCTGTGGCCCATAACTCCCTATGCCTATAGGCTGTCCTGTCCAAGGCCCTGTGCTTGCCAGGGCAAGTTGACCTTGGCTCGGGTAGAGCACGCCCCTTGAGCGTACTTCCTGGGGGTGTGCTTCCACCGGAAGCTCCTCCCTCATTTCCAGTGCCAGGGGAAGTCCCCCTCCTTTGGGTCTGGCTTCCGCCCTAAGCCCCTCCCCTTGAGGTCTGACTTCATCCTGGAGTTCCTCCTTCCAGGGTCCAGCTCTAGATGGAAGCTCCTCCCTTCTTGAGGGTCTCGCCTCCCTCATTTGAATAATAACTTCCTTCAGCTCCTGAAGTACCTCCGCTCTATCCAGGGCCATGTTGGCCTGCACCACGTGTCTCTCATTGGCGCTTTCCTGTCATTTTTCATGGCTCCTTCTAAGTGTCATGAGCCCTTTAAATAATGCCAGCGACACATTATTATTTCCTCTGCATAAAGCTGCTCTAGCTGCTTCATTAACCTCTTCCCATACCTCCATTTTCTCTAAATCCTCCTTGGCTAGCCACGGTGCTATTGCTAGTGCCTCTTTCCAAAACTTTCGTGCTTCCTTTTTGTTCACCTTCTGTGCACCCTGTTTTAATTGGGCTTTTAGGCTTTTCCATTGCTCCTTCGATATTTTCCTTTGCTGCTTCCCATGGCTACCGCTTTTCTTTAACTCATGGGAGGTACACTACAGTTCTTGATTTCTCCTATTTTCCTCCCTTCCTCGGCAGGCCCTTTTCTTGCCTTTCCTTAGAGTCCTTTGGCCCCTTCACAGACCTTTCTCGGGCCCTTTCTAACAGAAGCTCTTGGCCTCCTTTTTACATTAGGCTCTGGCTCTGCCAAGCCATTTTTCACTTTTCTATATCTTCCTGTTGCCAGGAGGTTCCATTCTTTATGCTCTCCCGTGTCTCTCTGGTGGTCTTTCCTAAGTGTATGCCTCCCCTATGTGCCTGCGCAGACTGGTCCCCAGACTTAGGGTCCCTGCCTAGGGCTGCATATACCTACGCTTGACCACGTGCTCTCCCAAAATGGTGCTTACTTCTGTTGCTGCGGATGGACCCGTTGACCTTCCGTCCGTTGATCAGAGTCCCTGCTCTTTGTCCTCACAGCCTCGGCTCCTGTTCGGCTTTCCGTGAAGCACAGCTGTTTTTACTCCTCCTCCAAGCACCCTTCTTGGGAGAGGGTTTTCTGCTTTTCCTTTCTGTTCCCTGTTCGGGATGGGGTTTCTCCTTTTTTGGGGTTCCGTCTCAGGATGAGGGTCTTTATTCACACTCCATGTGGGTCCCCCACTTCTATGTGAGGTCCCTGTTCAGGTGCCAACTATGTTGGGCCCCACGTTCGGGCGCCAACTCTATGTGGTGCACGCGCCTCCCGGTCCGGACGGGCTGCGCCGCCGGGCACATAGATACTAAACACAATTCACTTGGGACCCTCAGGTGAGGGGCGCAGACTCCTATGGCCCTTGGGACCCGGGCGGAGACGGGAGAAAGGAAAAGCCTCAGGCGCTTTTGCCTTCCAGGGGCAAACACCTGTGTTGGTCATCTCGGTGGTCACGAGGAGACAGCTGTTGCTTCGTCAGTGATCAGACAGAGAGCAGGTTCCTTTCCTTATTGAGGATTGCGACGGGAGAGCATTCTCTCCTCACCAAAGGTCCGGGGTAGAGCAGAGGGAGAGGCGCTTCCTCATCAGTGGTCCGGGCAGGAACAGGCGAGAAGGTGCAGAAAGGGGTGCCAAAAAGCCTAAAAGGGCCTAAAAAGCTGTGCCAAAAGGGGTCCTAAAAGAGCAGTGCCAAAAAAGGTCGAGCTGCAGCAGCGCAGCTCTTTATATAGCTCGCCCATGGAATGGCCTGAGCCAATCAGCTTTCAGTCCAGTTGTCCAATCAGGAAGGGTTTTGTACAAGCATGCAACCAAGTTACTTTCATTTTCCCTAGATTTCTAACTTACAAACCAGATATTCAAACGCCATTTTCCCAGTTTGGAAGTTTTTGCCAATTTCCTCCCAATTTTTCCCTACAACTATGAGTTGGATACCAACTCCACGACACCTAACAACAACAATTGTTCAAAATGGTACCAGCCAGCTAGTTGGGTCCTTTAACTCCACCCCATAGGAAGAGTGGGTGGTGAAGAGAGTGCCCTGGGAGTTAGCTAAAGATCCTCAGCCTTTGTCCTGCATCTTCAGCTGCTTTGGATCCAGGAAACTTAATTGATAAACATCTCTTTGACAAAAGACTATAAACAGCCCACCAACAATGACAGACAGCTTTTGGCAAACACCCCAAAGGCCAGATCCAAAAGACGGCTTAATCATGTGCTCCACTTCTCTTTGCCTGCAAATGCTTTTCTATTTAAACCTAAAGCTCACGGAAGCTCCCTGAAAAGGGATGTGGGGCCACATGTTCCTTTTCCTAATGTGCACATTGATTAAATTTTCTTTATCTCCTTTTCATCATTACTCATCACTTTCGTTGGCTCATCAGAGGCAAGTGATCAAGTCTAATTCCTGAAACAGGTTCAGATAGTGGCAGGCAGCAGCAGGCAGTACCCACTAGTCTTACAGTTCCTGGGCAGGCCTCAGGTGCTGGGACTCTCAGGTCTTCAGCAACTAGTGTTACTCTCTAAGATGGCCAGTGTTACAGCTTTTGGAACTAGAATGTTGGGACCTCTTCTCTGACAGGGGATAGGGTTACAGCTGTCAGGCCTAGTGTATTCAAGACCCTTGGCTCTTAAGGTTTGGCAGCTCCCTGGTATTCTTCTAGCAACTGGGGCCCAGTTTCTTTTCTTTGACTATTCATAGCCTCAGATCTCCACCCTCTCTTGTCTTCTCTCTATCTTTACTACCCTTTGTTGTCTCTGCAGCCCTAATCCACTGTGTTTTTTCTCAAACTCTTCTGCCACTCTCTTGTGGCTCCTGCCACCTCCACCACTCTGTCAATTCCAACAAACTACCACTCCACTGCCACTTCCTGCATCTCCTCTTCATGTTACCAGCTCAGCCTACTCTACTAATAACAAAGAGCAAAAGGAAGTAAGAAGCTGTGGACTGAGATGCACACCTGTATTCTAGTAGCCTGGGAGGCTGAGGCAGAAGAATTGTGCATTCAAGTCCAGTCTGGGCTACATAGCAAGATTCTGTCTCAAAAGAAAAACAAAAGCCAAAAGCAAAACAATGACAAAAAAGCACAGAAATTATAGAAAACAACTTGAAAATTTGCTTCCAGTATGTCTATCATAATTTTTAAAGAAAGGTACTGACCAACAAAGCATATATGCATTTTAATGGAAAAGGCTCAAACAGTGCCAACAGGTTAAATGCATGTGTAATCATGAGGCAAGACAGAAAGGCAGGAAAATTTGAGGGGTCTGGGAAGGAAAGGGCTTTTCACCCTGGAATCTGGTCTCAGCCTTATCAGCCAAGAATTCCAGCATAATCAGAAGAGAAAAAAAGCATTTTCCTAAGAATCTCACCACACTAGACTATGAACTATAATTAACGTTAACAGACCTAGACAGGATAAAAGACAGAAAATTTGAGTGAGATGGGAAGGGAGAAAAGCCACTCTAAAATCTGATGACATCTCCCACTGACAAAAACCCAACAGTTCTAACTCAGTGTTGACCCCACTGATTAAGGGTCAACAGTACCTAACTAACCAATAAGATCAGTAGAGATAACTGACTTGGAGACAATCTAGTATTTCCAGGGGCTCGCAAACAAGAGTCTTGAAATTAATGAATAGATCATGTTTATTTAGTCACTGAATGTTTATGACCTTCAAGTTTAACATTACTAGCCTCTCTCTCCCATCCCCAAGACTAAGCATTGTACCCTATAAAATCACCTTACTATTTAGCTTACATAAATTCTTTAGGATAAGAGGAATAGGTACCCAATTCATATTACCTTTTCTTATAGTAAATTTTTGATTCTACTTAATTTCAAACCTTGTTTAATCCTTAAACCTAGTTAGAAAAAGGCACAAAATCATATGTTTATATATATAAATATATATATGTGCGTGTATACATATGTTTATATATATGTGTATGTTGTTGTTGTTGTTAGGTGCCGTCGAGTCGGTGTCCAACTCATAGCAACCCTCATAGGGTTTTCAATGGCTGACTGTTTCGGGATTGCCTTGGGAGTGGATTGCTAGGTATACACACATATACACACATATCTCCATTGTAGATACTCAAGTGCACTTCTCTGTCTGGATACCTGCGCTTGCTCTGCAGCATGTACTCTTACCCTTCATCTAATAAACCTCAAACTGCCTCACTCTCTTACTGACATGTCCTAAAATTCATTTTGCCACTGAGCCAAGGACCTGGCTTTCACCTGAGTCGAGGTCTCGGGAAAGGGTAACTCTTCAGGGTAAGGTGGTTGGAGCACTGTGCTGCAGCTATCACCACTGATGACAATCAGGAAGACACAGGGAGTGGTCCAGAGAAGGGAGCCTGGGTCCAGGGTACCCACAGCAGGCAGATCCTTCCCTAGCATCAACATCTGGCAGCAGATACCTCAGTTCATCTGTTTCCCCATATAAAAGGATTTACATGAGATATAAAAATTATAGTATAGTGTATGTTGTTGTTAGGTGCTGTCAAGTCGGGTCTGACTCATAGCACCCCTATGTACAACAAACAAAACACTCCCTGACACTGCACCATGCCCAGCACTATGGGAGTGCTTCTCTGCTATTCATAGGGTTTCTAATGGCGGATATTTTGGAGTAGGCTGCCAGGTCCTTCTCCCAAGCCCACGACACCTGGTATTCCCAGGTGGTTGGTCTCCCATCCAAGTTCTAACCAGGCCTGACTTTGCTTAGCTTCTGGAATCTGATGGGATCAGATGCCAGGTTGGTAGGGCCACAGGCAGTATAGAGCACAAAAAAGTTTCTTAAAGATAGAGAATATAGACATAGATTATAAAAATAGTATACCTTTGAGATGTGAAGGTGGGCAGTAGTGAAGGGATACTGCTACATTGAGCTAAGGTCAGCTGTGGTCTTCATAGTGGGGTTTGGGCCTTTAGAGGAGAAGAAAAGAAATGTTTTACACGTGAGGTCTGTGCCCTGAGTGGGTTAATGGATGCCCAGTGTCTTTAAAGGAACTGGGGTCAGAGGCAGGCATTTCAAAAGGTTAGGAATCCTGGCAGCTACTGGTCTTGATAAGAAAGCAAGATCCACTAAATAGTGTTCTTTTTAATCACAGCCTTTATCATCCTTCCTAGATGAATGTAGAAGTGAGAGGCAACTTGAATTTTCCGTTTCCTTCTAGCAAGTATGCTGTTTGTAAGGGAATATCTATTAGGGAAGCACTGGCCACCTGATCAAAGTCTTTGCCTCAGAGGAGGCTCACGTTGATATCCTTATTACAAGTGGCTGGGAAGTACATGGCTAGGTTGAGAGGTGAGTGGCTGCAGATGCTTCTATTTCCTTTCTTCCTGCCTATTATGTCTTACATCATATGCCGTTTCTTATTTTAGCCCCCTACAATCTTGTGCACTGATAATAATAGCTCCATGATGTTGACCAAGATGACAATCAATTCAGTTGAGAACAAAGAAAACTGCACTTTTTTGGAGTTAATTAGAATTACAATCCAGGAAAACACAGATTCAAGCAGTCTTGCAAATGTGCCCTAAGGTTTTGCAAAATGGCAGCTACATGTATAGCTGCAAGGCACGACGTGTTCTGAAATTAAACCACTTATTCCTAAGAAGTTAAGATTAGTGAGGGGAAAAGTTACACTTTTGTAAGAAGAGATTGGGTACTGTCTCTGTCTCTGGGTTGTTTGGGGCAGGAAGAGCTCTGTTGTACAAGAAAGTAAGCAGAGGATCAGAGCGACAGCACTTGCCTAGCATGCATGAGACTCTGGGTTTGATCCCCAATACAAAAACAAACAACAACGATGACGATGACAAAACAGACTTTCTTACTCCATTTTAAGTGTCTCAAATGCTACTCCAGTTTTAATTTTTCCCTTGTCAATGATAAGGTAGAAAATCCTATTGGGCAGGATGCCATGGTACATACCTATAATCCCACTTACTCAGGAGGTCGAGATAGGGTTACAGGGGAAGGTAGGTCAGCTGGTTGTTGGTCTGGCATATCCAGGAGGCCTCACTGTGCAATGGCAACAGCTCCCTGCCTGGCACAGCAGATAGTACTTCAGTTTGTTTGCGTTCAGCATATGAAAGAATCTATCTGAGACACAGAAATTATAGTAGAGAATATATTATTGTAGTTAGGTGCCATTGAGTCGGCGTCTGACTCATGGCTCATAGCGACCCTACGTACGACAGGTGAAACACTATTGTTAGTGCTTCTCTGTTATTCATAGGGTTTTCAATGGTTGACTGTTTTTTGGGAGTGGGTTTCCAGTCCTTCTCCCAAGTAGAAATATAGGTTAAGTTTATTGAACATAGAGAACAAAGACATAGGTAGTAAAGGCAGTACACCTTCAAGACACGAAGACAGACAACAGTAAAGGAATACTGCTGCATAGAGTTGAGGTTATAATGAACTTTGGACCCTCAGGGCAGAAAAGAAACATTTCTGGGGTCTATGCCTGGAATGGGCTGTTGGGCTCCTCAACACCTTCTAAGGAATGGCCACAGAAGTGGACATTTCAGAAGATTAGGAATACTAATGGTTGTGATCTTGATAAGAGAGCAGGCTCTGTTGAACAAGGTTCTTTTCACTTGCTGGGGCATGGGGTGTGTCTCACATAGCCTTTAGCCTCCTTCCTGCATGAATGCAGAAGTGAGGAGTGACTTTAATTCTGAGCTTCTCATAACAAATGTGATTTGGCAGTGTGGGGGGGGGTTCCTGAGGGATTGTACTCAGGGTGCTCCACTACTGAGCTTCACTCCCAGACCCTTTTTAATTTTTTTTAAATTTTGTGATGAGATCTTGCTACATTTGAGACAAGGTCTTATAAGCTGCCTCCAACCTCAAATTTATAATCTTTCTGCCTCCACCTCCCAAACACTGGCATTACAGGCATGCTTTTCCACCATACCCAGCAAGTATGATGTTTGCAAGAGTGCTATCTATCAGGGAAGCACTGACGACCAAATCAAAGCCTTTGTCTCAGAGGAGGCTTACATTGATATTTGTGTTACAGGTGTCTGGGAAGCACATGGCTGGAAAGCAAAAGACTGAGTAATAGTTGGCTGCAGAGATCTCTTAATTTCCTTTTTGCTTGCCTAGTGTACTCTTTCAGCAAGAAGATTTAATAGATTCGAGGTCAAAGGCAGCCTGTGCAACTTAATGAGGCACTGCCTCAAAATAAAAAATTTAGGGCCAGGCACAGTGGCGCAAGCCTGTAATCCCAGCAGCTTGGGAGGTGGAGGCAAGAGGATAGCAAGTTCGAGACCAGAGGCAGTCTGTGTAACTTAGCGAGACCCTGTCTCAAAAAGTAAAAAAAAAAAAAAAAAAAAAAAAAAAAAAAAAAATTAAAAACAGCCTGAAGGTGCACTTCAGTGGTACAGCATTTGCCTAGCATATGTGAGGCTCTGAGCTCAACCTCCTAATATTGTGAAAAAGAAAAAAAGAACAGAAAAGAAAATCCTATTGGTTTGAACTTCAAAATATATCCAGAATGTGTCCACCTCTGGCCGTTTCCTTTATTTCCACCCAGATTCAAATGTCATCATCTCTCATCTGAGTTACTATAGGAACCTCCTTATGGGCCCAACAGAGCAGTTTGAATGGGTCTGTTAAAAGAGAGTAAATCATTTCTCCCTTCTTCTCAAATCCCTAACTCTTCAGACTGGCTTACCAGGTTGTATGTGGTGTGGGCTTGGTTCCTTCTGGCCAGCTCCCCTTCACTCTGTCTTGGGTCTCTACTGCAGCCAGGCATTGCCAGCTGCCCTGAAGAATTCCCCTTTGGGACCTCCATTCAGGGAATGCTGGGTCCTTGGCTCACTTACAGAAATGATTTCAGGGCAAGTCAGAGACTGAAACAGGGCTGGGAAGTTTATTGGGTAAAGGAAAGGGATAACACAGCTATAGTTCAGAGAGAGATATACCTAAGGAAATAATAGGACACATCTGAGACATTGATATGAGATGAGAGAGAAAGAGAGAGAAAGAGAGAGTTGTATCTAGGAGCCTTCAAAACAGATATATGTGTGATTTGGGGGCTTCTGAAGTTACATTGCTCAATGGGATCCCAGGAGGTACATAGTATATATAGACTTACGTACTGGAAAAGGAGAATTGTTAAAATGCCTAGATTGGGATAGTGGAGGAAATTCTCACTATGGGTAGTCACAGGAAATTATCTGTCTGTTAGTTTTAATTATAATCCATAATCTGGTTTAATGAGCTTCGTAGAGAGGTGCAGGTTTCCAAACAGGTAGTTCTCACAACAGCTTTCAGTTTTCGGTTTGGTTTTTTTCTGATGAAACTCAGACCAGATCCCAGGATGAAAAGCCCTTTCCTTCCCATGTCTTCAAAATTTTCCCTTTCTATCCTGCTTCATCTACACACTAGAACTCATGCTCAGCTATTCCTTCTGTCTAGAACACTTATGTCCTGGGCCAGACTCTAACCTCCCTAAGGGCTGGACCATGCTTGCCACTTCCCCGCTGTGTGTGCACATTCACATGGTGTTGGATAGCTCTTTGGCTCTCAGTAAATACCTGCAGGTCTCTTGTGTGATCCAGTGGTTGACTGGAGATTTTTGGTCCAGTGTGTTTAGGGAGGCCTTAGTTGAAGACACAAATCAAAAGATTATTTCTTGGGCTGGGTGTGGTGGCACACACCTGTAATCTCAGCACTCCGGAGACGGAGGCAGGGAAGATTTCAAGTTCAAGTCCAGTCTGGGTTACATAGTGAGAACTTCTAAATATTAAATAAACAAATAAATAAATATTATTTCTCAAGTCCCTCCAGAATCCGTGTGATGGAAATCTTTTTTTTTTTTTTTTCCGGTTCTGGGGGTTGAACCCAGGGCCTTGAGCTTGCATGCTCTGCAAATGCTAGACCACTGAGCTGCACACCCAGCCCATTTTTTTACTTTTTGAGACAAAGTCTCGCTAAATTACACAGACTGCCTCTGGTCTCAAACTTGTGATGCTCCTGCCTCCGCCTCCTGAGCTCCTTGGATTATAGGCCTGTGCCACCGTGCCCAGCTGATGGAAATCTTAATAGAAGCTGTTTCATGCCATGGTCTCCTCACACCTCACTTCTGTTCCACCTTTATGTCAATGAGAAAGTAGCAAGCTAGGGACTGGGGTATACCTTAGTAGTAAAGTGTGGACTTCACACCTGCAAGGTTTGGGTTCAATCCCCTGTACCCACTTACTACCTTCCCCAGAAAAAGCGATAGGCCCCTAAACTTTCCTGATTGGATGGAGTGAAGCATTTGTATCCTGTGTGCTTCCTACAACCTAAATGACATGTTAAAGATTACTGCATTCTGTGTTCGTCATTTCACAATGGGCAAAGACAACAAAATATCACCTTGTATGTCTTGAATATATATAATGCTTATTTGCCAATTATACCTAAGGAAAGCTTAAATATAAAAAAATAAATAAATAGCATTTGGCGATTCTGAGATTTTACATGTCTGGACATTTGCGTTCAAGGTACACAGTCCAGGTTAGGGGTGAACTCAGTGACAGAGCACTTCCTAGTATGTGTGACAACAGGAAGCTTGTGCACAAGAGGGAACACATGTTTTGAAGTCACTCCCATGACCTGTGGGCAATTACCCTTGAATTGCCTCTGTCTGTTTGGCTCAAGCTGAAGTGAGCCAGCTCAGGACAATGTTCCCATAAAGATTTGCCTGTCTTTTTTGTAACATATGCTGCTGTTCGAATGTCACAAGATCTGGCCCTATGGAATCAGTCCTAGTAGCTCAACAGGATCCCTCAAGCCTTAAGCCGGTACAGGAAATACAGTGAAACTCCAGGTTTTAAAAGAAAAAAAAGAAGTGCAATTGTGAGAAGGCTTAACACTCTTTATATTTCTTAATAAGATACATAAAAATGGAGTTTTATAGAGAGTCATTAGTAATTAGTGACTGCCAAGAAATATCAGGCTGAAATGTATCAACAGCGACGCTGGTACAGATGAATACAGTGAAGCCACGGAGAAGGAGCCTTGCCCAGACTCACACAACTCCAACATGACGCAGGTTCTGCACACACACGCAGTGTGCAAATGGGTCCTGAGTGGTTCCCACTTCCTGTGAACAACTAATCCAGAAGGAAACCTGTGCCTCCTCACCCCAGGTAGGACATAAACAAAATATCTGCTCCTTCTTCCCCTGACAGTGGATTTTGACTCCTGAATAGTTGTGCTCAGGGTATGGCAAGATTCACTGTGACGCTAACCAAGTACTGCCTATCACCCTGTCATCTCCCTTCCAAGCACCCTAAATGTTTGCAGCTTGCTCAGCTCACGACCTTGCCATTACTAGCCAGAGAGGCCAAATGAAGGCAGAGAGAGGAAAGGAGGCACAAGGGAGGCTGGACAGAGGAAGGGATACAAAAAGAGAGGAGGACAGAGAAACAGAGGGCCTATACGCCCCACTTGCCTAGCATTTTCCTCAGGGCCCTGGTCACCTCTCTGTTCCTCAGGCTGTAAATGAGGGGGTTGAGCATTGGAGTGACGACAGTGTAGAAGATGGAGGTGGCCCTGTCTCCTGCTGGGGTCCTAGCTGAGGCCCTCTGCATGTAGCTAAATATGGCTCCCCCATAGTAGAGGCCCACCACAGCCAGGTGGGAGGAGCAAGTGGTCAGAGCCTTCTGTGTCCCCTCAGTGGAGGGCATCCTTGTCACAGTTGCCAGGACCCGGGCATAGGAAGCCACAATGACCCCCAGCGGCAGCAGCAGCATGACCACGCAACACGCATAGACGAGGTCCTGAAAGAGCGAGGTATCAGCACAGGAGAGGCGCAGCAGGGCAGGGACCTCACAGAAGAAGTGGTCCACCTCGAGAGAGCCACAGTAGGGGAAGCTGAGGACCACCCCCACGTCGATGACACCGTCAGCCACCCCCCCCAGCCAGCATGCCCCAGCCAGGAGAAAGCAGGACTTCCAGTTCATGAGCACAGTGTACCTCAGTGGGTGGCAGATGGCCACATACCGGTCATAGGCCATGACTGCCAAGAGGAAGCACTCGGCTCCTACAGCCGTGACCACTAGGAAGATCTGGACCCCACAGCCCCACCAAGGGATGGACTGATGGTCAGAGAGAAAGTTGGCCGCCATTTTGGGCACCACCACCCACATCATGGTCAAGTCCATGATGGACAGCTGGCTGAGGAAGAAGTACATAGAGATGTGCAGGCGCTGGTCCACCTGGATGAGCAGGAGGAAGAGGCTGTTGGCAGTCAGGGTGACAGCAGAGGCCAGGAGGACCAAGGAGAAGAGGAAGAAGTCACGTGGTGTGTGGCTGAACAGGCCAGTGAGGATGAAGGTGGGGAGGAAGGTGTGGTTCTGGTGTTCCATGGCTGGATCCTGAGAAACAGCAAAAGAGCCACACAAACCAACTGTTCCCTGGGCAGCTCCACAGCTGAGGAAATAAACCTGTTCTTCAGAAGGACAGAGACCAGCCCTTTGGCACCTAACCTTCCTCCTGCAGTGAAAATCCATTTTCTCTCAGCTGCCCCCAGGTGTCACCAGGCAAGATCTGGCCCTTACTTCTCTTGAAAGAGGGGGGAGCAGGTGACACAGGCAGCGGGGACCAGAGAGCTCAGGGAGAGAGAAGGGAGGTGAGTAAGTGACACTTGGATAGCTGTAAATTTAGGAAAAGGGGGACGCAGACTCCAGGGGTAGAGAAAGTGAAGTGGTGGAGGACCCAGAGACAAATGTAGAAGGGGGCCAGGCTTAAAGGCTAATGGACACAGAAAACAAGAGGCTTAATTGTCCTTGTTAAAAATAGGGGGAATAAATCTCTTCTCTACCCCTCATTATAGAGCATTTACTTTAGGAAACTTTAAAGTCGTCTTTCTCCCTCTCTGAAATGTATCTACATTTTTAAAAAATCATTTAAAATCTTAATAAATTTCTTGCCAGATTTCTGACCCACAAATCTCTGAGTCAAGGACCTAAGACTCAGATCCCTTTGAAATGTCAATATCAAGAAAGTCAGGGGGCTGGGGATGTCACTCAGTGGTAAAGCTCTGTCCATAATGTGCAAGGCCTTGAGTCCAATCCACAAAACCACAATTAAACAGAAAGAAAGAAAGGTAGTGCCCTTCTCTTAGTCTCTGTGGGAGAGTAGGCACCTACCTCTGAGATGCAAAACAACCTCCTGTCTGAAAGACTTGAGAATTGTATATGTCCTTTGTGCAAAGCCAGTTAGCTAGCAGATTGCTACTTGAACTGCCAGTGAATTTAGATAAACGTTAGACAAATGGTGCCATCAAGCCCTCTAACTTGAGTACTAATTTCCATCTCCCTCGGAAAACATGGAAGTGACGGGTTGCCTCTGCTTATGCGAGATATCTTTCTGTCTTTTCAGTTGCATAGCAGATTCTCTGTGATGTGCATCACATTCTGGTTTAGTGCTTGTTCAATTGTTAAACTGTTTTCTTTCAGTATGACCTCTGGGGAGAAGTTTTTCCGGGTTGGAGGAGGCTTTCTTTTTATTTCCCCAACTGAAGCAGGTGCTGCACAGGCTAAATGTCCATGTGAAATATATCATAGGACCCCCAGGACCTCAGCAGTGCCTCCCTGAACCTATGTCAACCATTTATCCACTCTGCTTCTAGGAATCTGGGGAACACAAGGGCAGATGTCAGGGCATGCCTGCCTCAGTCACACCTCAGATACCTCACTTCTCCCCTCATGTGGGGGGCACTGAACTGTTTAGACCATGAATGTCCTAAGTCTTGTCCACTCAATTCACCAACCAGCGAACAGGCCAATGCTTGCTCCAGAAATGGTGGGCTGGCCATACAGGGAGAGCTTTGTTGGCATATATCTCTTAGATCTGGCTGATGTCTCAGCCAGAGTTCAAGAATGTACTTTAAGGTGTTGGTCCAAGGGTGCCAAATTTCCATTAGCCAGGAGGAATAAAATTAGGGATCTGTTGCACAGCATGGAGGGTATAGTTAATAATAAGTGTTGTATCTTTCAAAATTGCTGAAGTAGCAATGTTTAAGTGTTCTCACTACAAAAACATGGTAAGTACATGAGGTGAGGGCTTTGTTAGCTTCAATCATTCTACGTTGTGTAAAGACAACTTCTTCTAATCAGCCAATATATTCAAGTGTTATTTGCCAATTTTTAAAAATGTGCTGAATGTGATGGTACACTCCAGTAACCCTAGCACTTGGAGGCTGAGGCAGGAAGACCACAAGTTCAAGGACAGACTGGGCTACACAGGAAGAACCTGTGCTGTTCATATGAATAAATAAGACCGTCCCTTTATGGAAACTGGAAAGACCATCAAAGAGAGATAATATTGAAACAGGTGTGTCAGAGAATATATATGAACAGAAAGACAGAATGAGAGTGTCACAACAGGTGTTTCCAGGGGTGCTTAAGTCTCAGGGACACCTGCGAGCATGTTCTGTAACACAGTAACTGTGGTCTGCTCCCTGGGTTCCCATTCATGGAGTCTGGATGCAGCCCTGACAGTTACTGTTTTTCAAATCTCCCCCAGGGTCTCCCAGGACGTGAGCCCCCACAGTGGTCCAGAGCAATCTGAGCTCACAGCTCTCCTCTCACACGGTGGCAGAGGGAAAGCTGTGTAGACTCATATGGTTGAGGGTTAGGTAGAGAAACCCCTGGGACACCCCAAGTTATGGCAATGTGTTCTGGTGACACTTTGGCCCTAGGAAACTAACATTGCATCATCTTGGCTTCTGGTACTGAAAGATTTGTCAGTCGGCAGCAAGGAGGCGTCTCTATGTCCAGCCTCAGTTTCTCCAGCCAGCCTGACGTGGAAGCCTGATGACAGACTAGCTCTCCCCAACTCCCAGTCACCCTGAGCCCCTCATCTCTCAGATCCTCCCTAGCCTCCTCAGTACATACCAACCCCACTCAGCTCCCACAGGTCACCTTGCTGATCCAGTCCTCCACCACGTGTGAGCCAGCGTGGCCTGCGGAAGGCTCCTCACACTCTCCCTCACCTTCTGGGCTCCCGATTCACATTTGTAGACCTGCCCATCCAAGTCAGCCTTCTGTTCCTTACAAAACTGCTAATGAGCTCATGTCCCAAGTTTCTACCTCTAGTTACAGGGAGGATGTCTTGGGACACTCAACCTAGGTCTTAATGAGCCCAGGGAGTAGACAGATGCCCCACACCAAGAAGGAAACCAAGATAATGAATTGGCTACAGGACAAAGTTCACTCCCCAAAGCCCTGACTTTGGAAAATTCTCCAGACTCCATTAAATGACAGAAGGAGACCTCATGGGCATCCTGTGGTGTAACTCCCACAGTTCCCTACAAGGCATCTTCACTGAACCTCATGCCAGGACCACATTAGTGTCTGAGTGAGTATCTATCTATGCTCTGGAAGTTTTGCTAATGAGCGGCAGGAAGTGGAGCCAGGCCAATATCCTGGGAACCTTGTCCTCAATTCATGTCCTAGACTTTTATACACTCAGTCACTGCCTTAGCAGTGTTCATTCAACAAATAATTACCGAGCACTGTGGAAATAAATGAAGCTCAACCTAATAAAATTGAGGGCTACTTATCCAGCGCTTGCTATAGAAGGGAGTCATTCAGTATTACTTGAGCTTCAGCAGAAACGGAAAGGCAGGCAGAATGGGAAAGCATTACCGTGGGAAAAGACATAGAGAAGAATTCAAGTGTGTTCTGATGGAGGCTGTTGTTATGGAGAAGCTGAAGACAGGCTATCCAGGGCAAGCTGTCCTACTCACAGTCAGTACATTGGGCTTTCTCTGTTGTTGTTAGGTGCTCTCAAGTCAGTATCCGACTCATAGCCACCCTTTTTTTTTTTTTTTTATCAGTCTAATTTTTTTATTAGAAATTTTTGATGTACATCTTAATGTGATTCATTTTGACATGCTTTTCATTGTGACATTTCCATATATGCATTTTGATAAACATTATTCATATAGGTTACCCCTTACGCTCCCCTGTGCTTCCCCCTCCCCCCCTTCCCATCTAAGTTTCCCATCTAAGTCTTCTCTATCTTTTACTTAGTAGTATTTTTCTATATGTCCTTGGGTTCCAGTTCTGTTTAAGATAGAAACTTTTCCTGTAGTGGTCTTTGTTTTTATCTTGGTAGAACAATTACACGCGATTTCTATTCCATTTATATTGAGATCATTCTTATCTTCCTCCCCCCCCTTTATTATGATCCGACCTTTGAATAGGATTTTTCCTTCTTGTAATTTTGAGTCAGCTCTCTCATATGAGTGAGAACATGTGTTGTTTCTCTTTCTGAGCTTGTGTTCGTTCACTTAAAATAATTTTCTCTAATTCCATCCATTTTGCTGCGAATGACCTTATTTCATTTTTCTTGATTGCGAGTAGTATTCCATTGTGTATATATACCATAGTTTTTTTTTTTAATCCATTCTTCTGTTGAAGGGCTCTTTGGTTGATTCCATATCCTTGCTATTGTGAAAAGTGCTGCATTGAACATGGAGATGCAGGTGTCTCTGTGGTATGATGACCCATCTCCCTTTGGGTAAATTCCCAATAGTGTTATAGCTGGGTCATATGGTAGATCTATTTTTAGTTTTTTGAGGTACCTCCA
>VMDO01015483.1:0-11242 GCA_007922755.1 Pedetes capensis
GCATGCTTGTTAAAACCAATGCTTCTGTGGGGGCGCAGGGGTAGAAGAGTCCAGTTCTGCTATTTTGCCATCATCCGTCTCCTGGTTTGAATTTCCCGACCAGTAGGGGAGCAGAGCACACAAGGCTCAAGTTTGGTTTTTGCTTGTACCTGGGCCACTGAGCAGTCAGTGCCTGTATTTGAAACATCCTAGCCCTGTCTGCTTTAAAGTTATGTTCTTTATTCTGAGTTTGATTCTCTGATCTGTGCAGACGCTAATAAGAGATGGCCCTTGCTACAAGTTATGAGCCTCTTCTCTGGCCATTGACGTAGGGTGGAAGATTGCTTCAACCAGGGACAGCACGACGCAGGGAGCACATCCCCGGGGGACCACCCTTGACGTGGTAAACCGAGCTCTGTCCCTGCCAGCCTTGGCTTTTTTAGGCTGTGATCTGCCATATTTGCTGGGGTAGGGCTTCAGTGCAGCAGTCAGCAGCATAGAGGAGAAGAGGCGTCACATGAGTGTCACCGAATCAGGGAAGGTTCTCCTGGGCAGAGGCATGGAGCACCCGCTCTAGCCTCATCTGGGGAGGCTGGGAAGAGGCTGGTCCTCCTTCCACAGGCCCGCTCTCCAAGTGGGTCTGAGCAGTGCATGATGGGAGGTCAGGGTGGCTTGCTGAGCTGGCTCTCGCATAGCCTGTGACACACCGGCCTGTCCAGCCCTGTCCCTGCCCCCAGCAAGCAGCTGCACCACCTTCCTCCTTTCACACTCTCGCTTCAACAACCACAGCTGTTGAAGCTGACTCTTCAACAGCCACAGAAGCAGCACCTAACAAGAAATCAAAAGATGCATTTCACTGGGAAAAGCTGTTGAAAACACCTCTTTAAATCTTGAAAAGTGAAGATGTCGCTTTGAAGACGTGCACCTGACTTGTGCCGTGGTATTTTCAGTCACATCATGTGGTTGTGAAATCTGGCCATTGAATAAGGGAGACAGGAGAAGAATTGATACTTTTGAATTACGGTGCTGGTGACAAATATTGAATATACCATAGACTGTCAAAAGGACCAACAGATTCATTCTAAAAGAAGCGCAACCAGAGTGCTCCTTGGGAGCAAGGAGGTTAGACAGTGTAGTATTTTGAACATGTAGTCAGGAGGGACCAATCCCTGGCGAAAGTTATCATGTTTGGGAGAGTGGCGAGTCAGCAAATAAAGGAAGACTTTCAACTAGGTGGAGTGACATAGTGGCTGCAACAGTGAGTTTAAACATAAAAAAGATCATGTGCATGTCACAGTGTTGGGGAGTGTTTTGTTCTGTTGTACATAGGATTACTATGAGTCAGACCTGACTTGATGGGACATAACAACAACAACAACAACAACAACAACAGAGAATTTACACAAAGACACCTGTGCCTGAAAATAGGAAATGAACAGCTCAAGTTTTACTTAGTTATTCACCTACCCGTTAAAAATAGCTTTTCAATATTTTAAGTATGTTATATCTTTTCTTACTTCAAGGGTTTAACTGTTGTTGTTGTTGTTGTTAGGTGCCATCGAGTCAGTATCCGACTCATATCGACCCTCATAGGGTTTTCAATGGCTGACTGTTTCGGGATTGCCTTGGGAGTGGATTGCCACGCCCTTCTCCCATTTTTGTGGTGCTGGGAATTGAACTGGGGACCTCAGAGACTGCAGCACAGCACTCTACCAACTGAGCTAAATCCCAGCCCGGTTTAAGCGTTAACATGATATTATTTAATCTCAAGGATTTTATGGGTGTGTGGAGGAAAAAATACTATGGCACAAAGTAGATCGTGGTGGAAATATAGATGAAGGGGTATAGGTAACCCTGAAAAGAGTCAGGGCAGCATTCACAGAAGAGAAAGAGTTCAAAAAGGATAGTAGAAAGTCATTGAAAGAGGAAAGAAGGGACAATGTTCCAGGCACATCTACTTTGTTGTTGTTGTTGTTAGGTGCCTTCGAGTCAGTATCCGACTCATAGAGACCCTCATAGGGTTTTCAATGGCTGACTGTTTCGGGATTGCCTTGGGAGTGGATTTCCAGGCCCTTCTCCCATTTTTGCGGTGCTGGGAATTGAACTCGGGACCTCAGAGACTGCAGCACAGCGCTCTATCAACTGAGCTAAATCCCAGCCCCATCCAACTACTACTGATAGTCAATTTAGTACCTACATTGCATATCCATGGCCAGATTGTATCTGTATCTGCTAAGCTTATGTGTCTGGGAACCAAAGCCCCTTTAGCTAGCTTGCACAGGAAGGAATTTATCACAGGTCATTAATTGGCTTATGGAATCATTGGGAATGCTAAAGAAACAGATTCCTGAATTTGTAGGAATGTGTCCTAAAGGCACATTGTAGAACATTGCCACCCAGGGAGCTGCTGACTCTTCAGTGGTTAGGAACCCTCTACTGGCCACTATGATGAGGAGGCAGCCACAGTCAGAGAATCTGACACAGTTGCCAACTCCCATCTTTGCTGCAATCTGCTCCAGCAAAACATATGCCCTACTCCTTGCCAGTCAGTACCCAAGGTGATTACTAGACCCTGAGACTTCTGCTAAAACCAAGGCACACAAAAACTCCAAGTATGTCGTCTAGTTTGCTTACTAGTGTGAAAAGGGAGAGCCTCTATCTCTTAAAATGTTTCCAAAATCTCACATGAGTACATCTGACTTCCAATCCTAAATTATAGAGGTCTCTAGATGCATATGTGGTCCGGGATTTAGCTCAATTGGTAGAGCGCTGCTCTGCAGTCTCTGGAGAAGGACATGGCAACCCACTCCCAAGGCAATCCGAAACAATCTGCCATTGAAGACCCTATGAGGGTCACTATGAGTCAGACACGACTTGACGGCACCTAACAACAACAACAAGAGATGCATATGTGTATTAAAATATCACTTAGTACCCCCTTGTATTGGGGCTGGGATTTAGCTCAGTCGGTAGAGCGCTGCGCTGCAGTCTCTGAGGTCCTGAGTTCAATTCCCAGCACTGCAAAAATGGGAGAGGGGCCTGGCAATCCACTCCCAAGGCAATCCCGAAGCCCTCAGCCATTGAAAACCCTATGAAGGTCGCTATGAGTCGGATACCGACTCGATGGCACCCACCAACCAAACCAACCACCCCCTTGTATGTATAGTTTTTATGTTTTAGTTTAAAATAAATCTCATTTAAAATTTAAAAGTAGAAATTATTTAGATAGATAAAGCAATGACTATTTACTGGTTTTTTCCTGCAGCTGTAGCCCTGTGGCATCCAATCCCGTCAGATCTCGGAAGCTAAGCAGGGTCAGGCCTGGTTAGTACCTGGATGGGAGACAGCCTGGGAACACCAGAAGCTGTAGGCTTGGGAGAAGGACCTGGAAACCCCCTCCCAAAAATCAATCTGCCATTGAAAACCCTATGAGCAACAGAGAAGCACTGACAATAGTGTTTCCCCTGTTGTACAGAGGGTCGCTATGAGTCAGATACCCACTCAACAGCACCTAACATTTACTGGTTTTGTTAAATGAATACAAGGAGCATTTTTCTAAATGAAAGGATAAAGCCATAAGCAAGCCACTAGGAAATGTAACAATGATTGCTATAGAAGGATATTTATTGTAAAAGTGGGATATAGTAGAGTGAGTCATGGTATGTCTGTGTAAAATATCCTACAGTGTTTAGAAATAATACTTAAGAAAAATATCCTTTGAGACTAATGAATAGTATATGCCACACTTAAAAAAAGTTGAGAGAAAAGCACATGTACACATACAAAGAGCTAATGTATATCTGCATGTCTTTCTTTTAAATTGATCCTCTTATGAAATGTCCTTCTTTATTGTTATTGTTATTAGTATCCTTTGTTTTAAAGTCTGCTTTGTCTAATGTTAACACAAGTGCGCTTATTTCTATGTGCTTATTACCATTTGCCTGTCTTTCTTCATATCCTTGTTCTTTCAACCTATTTGTACCTTTCTATATAAAATGGGTCTCTTACAGGCTTCAGAGTTGAATTTTTCTTTATAATCTACCTGGACCCCTCCTGCCTCTCTCTCTCTCTCTCTCTCTCTCTCTCTCTCTCTCTCTCTTTCTCTCTTTGAGAATGGGTCTTGCTATGTTACCCCCAGCCTGGCTTCAAATTTGCAATTCTCCTGAGTCAGGCTCCCCAGTAGTTGGGATGGCAAGAGTGTGCCACCACACCCAACTAATCTCTGCCCTTTAATTGGTATGGTTTAGACCTCTTACATTTAATGTGTTATTGATGTGGTTGGTTTTATGTCTTGCACATTGCTATTTCTTACCTTTTGCCCTATTGTATGTTCCCTCATTCCTTTTTGCTGCCTTTTGTGTTAAAATATTTTTACTATTTCATTTTTTTCAGACTTTTAGCCCTATTTTTTTATTTTTAAATGGTTGCTCTAAAGATTATAAAATGAATCCCTAATTTCTAACAGTTAACTAATTTTATAACACTTTATTCTTCATATTTTACATTTCATAAGTATAAGAACCTCACAGCCCTCCATCTGCTCCTTTTGTGTTATTTGCCAGTCATTTACTTTACATATAAGCCCCATATTATAATGTTATTATAATTATCTGTCACATTAAATAACTTCATTTAATACATCTTATAGTGAAGGTCTGCTGCCAGTGAATTCTCTCACGTTATTTATCTGAGAATTCTCTCTCCCTGCCCCTTCCCTCCCAGAATTTACACACCTCAGAGCTTTAAAGAGCTCATCACAGCTGGGTGAGGTGGCGCACACCTGTAATCCCAGTGGCTAGGGAGGCAGAGGCAGGAGGATTGCATGTTCGAGACCAGAGGCAGTCTGCGTAATTTAGCAAGACCCTGTCTCAAAAAGTAAAAAAAATGGGCTGAGGGCGCAGCTCAGTGGTCCAGCACTTGCAAAGCATGCAAGTGTGAGGCCCTGGGTTCAACCCCCAGTACTGCAAAAAAAAAAAAAAAAAAAAAAATCTCACCACACTGTCTTCTGGGTTCAATTGTTTCTAAGAAGTCAGCCATCATTAGAATTGTTCCTCTGAATATAATGGATAATTTTCCTTTACTACTTTTAAGATTGTTTTCATTATCTTTGCTGTTCTGAATTTTGGTGTTATCTTCCTTGGCATAGTTTTATTTTTATTGGATGATTTACTAAACTTCTTAGCTCTGTAAATTCATTTTTAAAAACCCAAACTAGGGAAAATCTTGATCATTCTTTCTCTAGATTTTTTCCTTCTCCCACCTTTACTCTCTTCTTTCTCTGGATCATAACTGCATGTGTGTTAGAATACTTGATATCCTACAGACCTCTGAGGAGTCATTCATTTTGACTTGGTCTTGTCTTTCCCCTCTATGTTCTTCAGATTGGATAATTTCTTTGGACCTGTCATTGAGTTCATTGATCTTTTTTCTGTTATCTCTAAACTGATCATTTAATTTTTCCATTATAGATTTTGTATTTCCCATTTCTTGAATTTCCATTTAGTTCTATTATATAGTTTAATTTCTCTGCTGAGATGCCCTATCTTCTTTTTCCTTAAGACCATATTTTCTTTTAAGTCTTTGAACAAATTTTAATAGCAATTTTAAAGGCCTTGTGTGATAATTATAACACCTGGTTTATCTGACAGTCTGTTTCCATTTACTATGTTTTCCTTTGATAATTGGGAGGTAATTGTGAGTGGGTTGCCAGGTCCTTCTCCCAAGCCTATAGCACCTGGTGTTCCCAGGCGGTCTCCCATCCAAGGACTAACCAGGCCCGACCCTGCTTAACTTCTGAGATCTGATGGGATCAGATGCCACAGGACTACGGCTAAAGGCACACATACAAATAGTTAATGTATATTTTCATGTCTTTCTTTTAAATTGATCCTTTTACTAAATGTCCTTCTGTACCGTTATTGTTATTAGAAGTTTAGTAAATCATCCAATGAAAATAAAACCAGGCCAAGGTCAAAATTACCTGCATCTTCGTATGTCTAAAATGTTTTATTAATATATGAGCCATTGTAGATGATATTATGCAAGGAGTCCTTCATTTCAGAAGTTGTTCTTATTCCTAAGAGGTTGCTTTTCTGGATCCCCAGATGAATATCTGGGACACTAATGAAGTCTCCCCACTCTGAGTGGGATGGAACTCCTCTCTTCCATTACTATACCTCTCTAGCGTCTCTGTTACTGTCTCAGTCTGAGCCAGGGCAGCAGCACTGTCTTCCTGGCCTCTTGGAGCAAGGTACAGCCAGTCCTTGGCCAAGGACCCACGGAGAAGCATCCTACAGCCTCTGCCTCACTCTGATCTTCCTTTCTGCCTCCCCACCCCAGAGCATCTTTCTGATAGCCTCAGTCCTGAACACCAAAATGCGCTTTCTCACATCCTCAGGACCACCCTACTCTAGTTTTAGTTCTAACCCTGATGCTAAAGTCTAGAAACTGCCCCCAAGCAATAAGACAGGATGAATGTGAGGCTCATCTCATGCATTTCCCATCTCTCAGGACTGAGGAGGCCTGCAGTGTGGAGTGTCCAGTGCCTGAAAACATTGTCCTTCCGCATATATTTTTCTGGCCTTATAATCGTTTATTGTGGAGAGGAATTCTGGCATCCAATACTTCAATCTGTCCAAAAAAGTGGAAGTCTCTCTATGTATGCATTGGAAATGCATATAATAAAAAGAAAAACCAATAAATAATAACCTGAAGGCACCTCCATTAACTTCAACCCAATTTAAATTGAAAATACTTTTTTGTTTTTATAGATAATTTTTAAATGTAATGATTAAAAAGTGATCTGAGATGTGTCTATTATGGTTTTTCCCTTGGGTACAATGGTGGTGTTGGGTGCTGTCAAGTGGGATCCAACTCATAGTGACCCTATGTACAACAGACTGAAACTACCTAACACTGTGCCATGCACGTGATCTTTTTATGCTTGAGTCCATTGTTGTACCGTGTTTCTTCTCATTTTGAGTTATGCCATATCAGCAAAAGGAGATCCCTAGGGCTTGACTCCATACCTATCATTAAGGGTTACCCTACTTTGAGGAGGCAACTCTTCCTCAGTCATTTCTTGAATGCCTTCCAGCATGTTGTTGTTGTTGTTAGGTGCGGTCGAGTCGGTATCCGACTCATAGCGACCCTCATAGGGTTTTCAATGGCTGACTGTTTCGAGATTGCCTTGGGAGTGGATTGCCAGGCCCTGCTCCCATTTTTGCGGCGCTCAGAATTGAACTCAGGACCTCAGAGACTGCAACGCAGCATTCTACCAACTGAGCTAAACCCCAGCCCTCGCCTTCCAGCATAGGGGGCTCATTTTCTGACAGTACATTTGACAGTGTTTTTCTGCTGTTCATAGGGTTTTCAATGACTAATTGTTTCAAGAGTGGGTTGCCAGGTCCTTCTCCCTAGTCTGTCTTAGTCTTGAAGCTCAGCTGAAACCTGTCCAACCATGGGTGACGCTTCTGGTGTCTGAAATACCAGTGGCATAGCTTCCAGCTTCACAGCAACACACAAGTCCCACAGCACAACAAGCTGACAGACACATGGTAGGCAGGAAAATCCTCCTGTGGGATAGCTCATGGAGATTATAGTATGAGTTGACGGACCTTGTTTTCCCCCTGACATAGTTCCCAAGGCTGAGGTGAATATTTTCTTTAGTCCAAACACTAGATCATAAGATGGCCAGACTGAGAAGTTTGGAGTATCATAAAATGAATGACTTTCAGAGAAATGACTAGTGTGACAGCTGAAGTTTCAGACATAGAATGAGGTTGACGTTACATTTCAGATGCTACAGGAAATGTGACTTAAAGAAGAGACACCCATTCACTTTCATTGCTAGAGCTGTGTAAGGACTGACATCCCAGAATACTGTACAGCCACCATCCCACCTCCATAAGTCACACACAAGCCTTCCCGGAAGCTCCTTGTTAAATATCTTCTTGCTTCTGTGATCAAACCTGGGTCCTCTAAGGACAACCTCTAAGGACAACCTAAAAGGCCAGGCACATTTCAAGCTAAAACTTAATAAGTGCAATGAAGTTTTAAAAGAGTTCAAGTTTAAAGGACTTATAAAAAAGAAAAGCCCATAAAAATATGTGCTTATGCTGCCAACTGCATTTAAGAAAATCTGCATCCTTAGTATAAATAGGAGATATTAGCCCTCTATGGGTAGTTCATTTACAGGTAATTTATTTGGCATCCAATTTAAATTATTTTTTCCTGCTAAAATGCTAAGACTTCAGGTCCAAGGAGGATCTAGAGCACCTGATCCTGAGGGATATGAGGTCATAGGCAAAGGCAGACCCCTGCCTAGAGGGATGGAAATTTAATGGGGTTAGCCTGAGGCCAAGGTTGAAGCAGGAGGGTATGCGATTTACAAAGGTCCTAGGAGACCCTGGGAGTGGGTGGTTCAGGCTCCGATTTTGGGATCAGTCATACCTAGATCACGGTGTTAAGTCTTTGGACAAATTCACTTTGGACAAATTCACTTGGCCCCTTGGAGAACAGCTTCCTCATTTCAAAACATTGATTATAGTTGCATTGACCTCTCAAAAGTCACGTGGTACTCCGACGAGATGATGTTTGCGCGGTCCTGGGCACAGCTTCAGAAGAGAATAAAGCTCGGGAAGTGGCAGGAGTTATTATGCTGGGGCACACGCACTCTCTGACTTCTCTGTAAGGTGTCACTTTCTCAACAAAGTGAAGCCAGCGCTTTATGGCTTCTGCAGTGTTTAGATCCTAGTGGATCCTAGGTGAGGGGTGCGCAAGTCATTTCTCCTCTCTCTCTGTCTCTGTTTCTTTCTCTTTGTCTTTCCCTGACTTCGCACTTCTGCCCCTTACCCCAGGCCCTCAGAAGATCCTTGCTTTCTGCAGTCCTCGGACAGCCTCACATTCATCCAGTGACTAATTAGGTCTGTCAGTGCCAAAATGTTTGTGTTGTGCCAACCAGATCAACATTTGTTCAGGGTAAGGGCAAAATAGAGTTGATTCACATGCAGGCTGGAGAAGGGCCATAGCCTCCCCTGGGGAGCCCCAGGAAGGGAGGAGGTTTCAGCCAGAAGAACCCCTTCACCCACCCGGCTGGTTATTTCAGTGAGCTACACTTCAAAGGATGCTTTCTAGAAAGTGTCAGACTGGGAAAGGCTAATTTTAATGTGTGGAATCGGTTTGCCTGAGGAAACATAAAATCCAGAGCGCTGTGATGATGCACTGGTCAAGCATCTGCTTCATTAATTAGTTTGTTGTTATTGTTGTTAGGTGCTGTCTAGTCCTTTCCAACTCATAGCGACCCTCGTTGGGTTTTCAATGGCCGACTGTTTCAAGATTGCCTTGGGAGTGGATTGCCAAGTCCTTCTCCCATTTTTGCGGTGCTGGGAATCGAACCTGGGACCTCAGAGACTACAAAGTGGTGCTCAACCAACTGAGCTAAAGCCCAGCCCATTAATTAGCTTAGTTCATATAAAAGTAATACAAGCAGCCATATGCATCGGCTGGCCTTGTGAAGAACAGGGAGAGACTTCAGGCTTGGTTGAAGGTCACTAAGAATGACCTAGAGGACGTGGGAACCGTCAGCATCGTTTTTATCTGTTGTTGGTTTCCCTGTGGGTCTGAGTGGGACAAGTTTGTGGGTGTTTTGTCTGGGCTTGTTTCTCTTTTCGGGACCATCCCTGCTCCTCCTTCACTCTCCCATCCTCAAGGCAGCCCACAATCTCACTGCCCTGGGAACCCTGTGGTTTGGGGGGTCTTCCTGCCGCAGCATGGGGCCCCCCTGCTTCCTTCCTCTACACTGGGAGCAATACCTCCTCTCTCCCTAAGCAAAATTCTGTCGGTCCTTTGGCCCATTCCAGGCTTTTCGCCAGATACCCAGCCTACTTGTTGTTAGGTACCGTTGAGTTGGTATCTGACTCATAGCGACCCTATGTACAACAGGCAAAACACTATTGTCAGTGCTTCTCTGCTGTTCATAGGGTTTTCAATGGCTGATTGGTTTTTGTGAGTGGGTTGCAGGTCCATCTCCCAAGCCTACAGTACCTGGTGCTCCCAGGCAGTCTCCCATCAAAGCACTAACCAGGCCTAACCCTGCTTAACTTCCAAGATCTGAGGGGATAGGATGCCACAGGGCTACGGCTGCAGGCATCCAGCCTGCTGGTCTGTGGTAAATGAAGAACAAATGGAGCAAGACATTGCCTGCCCCTTCCCCAGACACGTGGGCATTGTGAGCGGCCCCTGGAGAGGCCTGGCTCCAAGTCAGAGCCACCTGTCCTCATCAGGTACAGATCTGAGAGAGGGCACAGGGGTAGTGGGGTGACTTTAGGGAGGTCCCTCAAATCACCATGAACGGGTAAAGATGGGGTGCAGAGAGTCTCAAGATGGCGTCACCCAGCTGAGCTGGCCTCACGGTTCACAGCCCTGGAATTTAGCATTGCCCATGGGGACTTGCCTAGGGGGCTGGGATTTAGCTCAGTTGGTAGAGCGCTGCTCTGCAGTCTCTGAGGCCCAGAGTTCAATTCCCAGCACTGCAAAAATGGGAGAAGAACCTGGCAACTCACTCCCGAGGCAATCCCGAAACAGTCAGCCATTGAAAACCCCATGAGGGTCCCTATGAGTCGGATACTGACTCAATGGCACCTAACAACAACATGGGGACTTGCCAGAGAGGAGGTCATCATTGGTGGCCATGAGATGCTGGGGACAGCGGCCCCACAGCCTCTGGAGCCCTGGAGAGCTGGAAACGGGGAGGTCCCAGGGCAGCTGCTGTTCCCCACTAACCCTCCTGGCCATGTGGCCAGGGTGGGTGCCTGTGGGAGGGGGCGGCACTGGGCCTCTGAGCAAGGGCCCCGCAGCCTAAGGCACAAGCGGAGGGAAGTGGTGCATTGGGGCAGGGAGACCCCCCCAACCACAAGGTTCCCAGGGCAGGGAGATTGTGGGGCTCTCTCTGCAGCTGCCCGGACTTCCTGGTCGTCACCTGCTTGGATGGCAAATTTACGTCCCCTCACAGAATGCATGAAAGTTGCTTGTCAACCCACAGGGTAGATGGAAAAGCACAGACGTCTCGAGTCTTCCCTGCTTCCTACCCTTCCGAAAATCTCTGTGGAGCATGAGGAGTGCAGTGGATGTGGTTCCCAAAGGGCCTGGCCCACAGCACCCAGCTTTAAGAACCCAAGGAACCCCTTCAGCCTGTCCCTAGATCATGGCCAGAGAGGCTGGGCAGGGGCTGTGTGTGCCTACATGCTGTGCAGGCCTGAAGAAC
>VMDO01015483.1:11342-51088 GCA_007922755.1 Pedetes capensis
TTTTTTTTTTTTGTCTTTACTTTTTGAGACAGGGTCTCGCTAAGTTACGCAGACTTCCTCTGGTCTCGAACTTGCGAACTTGCGATCCTCCTGGCTCCACCTCCCAAGCCGCTGGGATTACTGGCGTGGGCCACCACGCCTGGCCCAGTTTAGCATTTCTATGAAAAGACAACACTGTGGTTACTCAGCAGTGAGGTCACCACTGCAGTGGGACAGGTGCTAAACGCTTAGTCATCTCTGCCTGTCAGTGCTGTGTCGATCTGTGGGCTGGAATCCTCTGAGCGTCGAGCCCGGAGTCCTCTTGACTCGGCTCCTGTCTTCCCCGGGGTCAGGGCGTACTTTTTGTTGTTATGACGTGGTGAGGACCTTCACAGTTTCGTTCGCTCAGCAGTCACCGAGTACTTACAGAGAGGCATGGGCCACTTCGCGCTTACTCCGCGTGGACTCCTTTTTTCCGTCTCCAGATCTGAATGGCGCCTGCAAGAAGAGAAAGTTTACGCACATCTGATGGTGTTGCGTATGCAAAATCAGGCTCTTCAGGGAGGATTTCAGAACCAGAACAAAGAAGATCTCAGGCTTCCTTTTCGTACTCTGCCCTGCTCTCCTGGGGGCTGGGATTTAGCTCAGTTGGTAGAGCGCTGCGCTGCAGTCTCTGAGGTCCCAAGTTCAATTCCCAGCACCACAAAAATGGGAGAAGGACCTGGCAATCCACTCCCAAGGCAATCCCAAAACAGTCAGCCATTGAAAACCCTATGAGGGTCGCTATGAGTCGGATACCGACTGGACGGCACCTAACAACAACTGCTCCCCTGGAGCTCTGGTGAGCCTGCGCTCTGGGGCAGCCACGGCATCCTGGGCATCAAAGGTCCCTTTGTGACGGGTTCACAACAACCAGGCCCCTACCAGGGGCACTGAAAGGCGCTTGCGTGAACTGAGCAGGACGAAGGAGCGGGTCCACTTGCTGAAGATCGTGCTCAATTCAGAGGCCCGAGGAAAACACAGGCAGCCCCTAGGGAGCCACACAGGTTGGGAGTCTCTGAACTAGGGGTGCTCCGTGCACCCTCCTAGAGGATTTCTGATGCCTGATCAGAGCACAAGCCATAGATCTCCCAATGAAGGCGCTGTCTCGAGCATCTCCACCCCAAGATGTTTTTGTTGGGCCCAGAATCACAAAAGATGCAGCGTGGCCTCCCTCCTGGCTGCGCGCGTGGCTCTGTTGCCAGCCCCAGCAGCCAGGCAGGAGCCACGATGGCGGGGCCAGGAGTGACCTCACTTCTGCAACCCCGGCTCTCCTGCCAGGTCTCAGGGCCTCATGGCCTTGACCGTGATACCCTGAACCCCAGATCCACAACTCGGGAACCACACGTCTGCCTATTCCAGCCTCTGAAGAGGCCGGAGGCGGAAACTTTATTGACTCACTGTGGGACTTTCCAATTTGGGAAGCCAGGATTTTCTTCCCGTATATTATAACCATAAAAAATAATTACTGCCGCTATTGAATTTTTTATGCTAACCACACCAGGTCCAGACATCTGCATTGAAATAAGCTGGAGAACTTTTAGCGGAGATTTTTCCACAGCTGCAAAGCACTGAAAAAAGCAAAAAACATCCAACAGCTGCCTCAGCCGCCAAAGTACTATGGGCACAAAGACGAAGATGTTTCATTAGAAGACAAATGGGTAATTATGCATATCAAGAAGGCCTTAGCTGGGTGCAGTGGCGCACGCCTGTAATCCCAGTGATTTGGGAGGCGGAGGCAAGAGGATCACAATTTCGAGACCAGAGGCAGTCTGTATAATTTAGTGAGACCCTGTCTCAAAAAGTAAAAAAATGGGCTGAGGATGCAGCTCAGTGGTCCAGGACTTGCAAAGCAAGCATGCGAAAGACCCTGCCTGGGTTCAACCCCCAGTACCGAAAAAAAAAAAAAAAAAAAGCCTTAAGGAATAGTGTTTTTTGTTTGTTTGTGTTTTGGAAAACACTACAGAAAAAGAGTAAAGAGCCGTTAGTTGGAACTATGAAGATAAAAATTTTCATTACTCATTCTGGCACTTGGCTAGAGAGGTGGGCAGAAGGCTTATTCCTTTGTTGGATTTGGAGGATTATAGGCAATTGAGAGCAGCCTGGGGGTGAATTTGAGAATCAACCAGCCCCTGGGACTCTTTCCTAAGGGGACACTGCTTTTTGAGTGTCCTATATATAACGTAGGGGCTGGGATTTAGCTCAGTTGGTAGAGCGCTGCGCTGCAGTCTCTGAGGTCCCGAGGTCAATTCCCAGCACTGTAAAAATGGGAGAAGGACCTGGCAATCCACTCCCAAGTCAATCCCGAAACAGTCTGCCATTGAAAACCCTATGAGGGTCGCTATGAGTCGGATGCCGACTCGACGGCACCTAACAACAACAACAACATATATAACGTAGAGATGAAGAAACTGCCACTCACTGATGGCATAGAATAGACATGATGGTGATATCTTGGAGTTGTTGTTAGGTGCCATTGAGTGGCGTCTGACTCATAGTGTGACCCTATGTACAACAGAAGAAGATTCTGTGCGCCAGGCACACAGTCTTTTTTATGTTTAAGTCCATTGTTTCAGGCACTGTGTCAATCCATCTAGTGGAGGGTTTTCCTTTTTTTGGTTGACCTGCCACTCACCCAAACATGATGTCCTTCTCCAGGGATTGGTCGCTCCTAACTACATGTCCAAAATACATAAGACACAGACTAGTCATCCTTGGTTCTAAGGAGCACTCTAATCGCACTTCTTCTAGGACAGATCTGTTGGTTCTTTTGGCAGTCCGTGGTATATTCAATATTCGTCTCCAGCACCGTAATTCAAAAGTGTCAATTTTTGGCCTGTTTCTATTATTCAGTTTCCAGCTTTCACACCCAAATGATGCAACTGAAAATACTATGGTGTGAGTCAGGTGCATCTTTGTCTTCAATGTGACATCTTCACTTTCTAACACTTTAAAGAGTTTTTTTAAAAAACAGCTTTTCCCAATGCAATGCGTCTTTGGATTTCTTGACTGCTGTTCCGGTGGGTGTTGATTGTAGAACCAAATCAAGCAAAATCTTGGACACCCTCAATCTTTTCTCCATTTATCATGAAATTACTGACTCAGGTACAAAAATTTCTGTTTTCTTGAGGTTGAGGCACAATCCATACTGAAGGCTATGTTCTTTAAGCTTCATCAGCAAATATTTCAAATCCTCTTCACCTTCAGCAAACAGTGTTGTGCCATCTGTATAACACAGGTTGTTAATGAGTCTTCCTCCAAACATGGTACATCATTCTTCTTCATAAAGTCCAGCTTCTCGGATAATTTGCTCAGTATAGGAATTGAAGAGGCACAGTGAAATGATATAGCTCTGACACACATGTTTCTGAACTTTAAATCTGGCAGTGTTTCTTTGTTGTGTTCTCACAACTGCCTCCTGGTCCATGTACGGAGTCCTCATTAGTACAATTAAGTGCTCTGGTATTCCCATTCTTCACAATGTTACCCATAATTTGTTGTAATCCACAGTCAAATGCTTTTGCATAGTCAATAAAACACATACAGGCATCTTTCTAGTATTCTCAGCTTTCAGATAATATCCATCTGACATCAGCAATGATGTCCGTGGTTCCATGGCCTTTTCTGAATCCAGCTTGATTTTCTGGAAGTCCCCCGTCTATATATGGCTGTAGTCACTTTTGAATGATCTTTAGCAAAATTTGGCCTGCATGTGATATAAATGATATTGTTCAATAGTTTCCACATTCACTCGGATCCTCTTTCTTTGGAAGTAGGCACAAATATGGATCTCTTCTAGTCAGTTGGCCAGGTAACTGTTTTCCAAATCTCTTGGCATAAGACAGTGAGCACGTCCAGTGCTGCATCTGTTTGTTGAAACATCTCTATTGGTATTCCATCAATTCCTGGAGCCATGTGTTTTACCAATTCCTTCAAGGCAGCTTCCACTTCTTCCTTCAGTACCATTGGTTCTTCATCACATGCAACCTCTTGAAATGGTTGGTCATCCACCAATTCCTTTTGGTATAATGACTCTATATATTCCTTCCATATTTTGATGTTTCTTGTGTCATTTAATATTTTCTCTGTAGAATCCTTCACTATTGTCACTCAAGGCTTGAAATTTTTCTTCAGTTCTTTAAAGTTGAGAAAAACAGAGCGTGTTGTGCCATTTTGTTTTTCTATCTCCAATTCTCTGCACATGTCATCATAATATTCAATTTTTTTCTTCTCAAGTTGCCCTTTGAAATATTCTGTTTAGTTCCTTAACTTCATCATGTCCTCCTTTTACTTCTGCTACTGGACATTCAAGGGCAAGTTCCAGAGTCTCTTTTGACATGTAATTTGGTTTTATCTTTTTTCCCTGTCTCTTAATTTGCTTTTCTCATGAATGATGTCTTTGATGTCATGCTACAACTCATCTGGTCTCTGATCATTACTGTCTAACTCATCATACCTATCCTTGAGGCCATCTCTAAACTCAGGTGGGATATACTCAAGGCCATACCTTGGCTCAAATACACTTGTTCTACTTCCCTTCAATTTCAGTTTGAATATGTATATGAGCAGTTGGTGGTGTGATCCACACTCAGCACCTGGTTTTGTTCTGACATTTGATATTGGGCTTTTCCATTGTGTCTTTCCACAAATGTAGTCAGTTTAGTTCCTGTGTGTTCCATCTGGCGAATTCCACGTGTATAGTCACTGTTTATGTTGGTCAAAAACTGTATTTGCAATGAAAAGGTCATTGGTCTGACAAAATTCTATCATGTGACCTCCAATATTGTTTCTGTCACCAAGGACATATTTTCCAACTACTGAGCCATCTTGTCTCCAAGTTTTTCATTCCAGTCACCAGTAATTATTAATACATCTTGATTGCATGTTCGATCTATTTCACATTGCAAGAGCTGGTAGAAGTCTTCCCTATCTTCATTTGTGGTGGGTGTGTAAATTTGAATAATGGTCATATTAACTGGCTTTCTTTGTATTGCACAGGGCAGGGAGAGGAGGGACACATCCACAAATGGTACAGGCATGTTGAGGAAAATGGATTTCTGCCAGGCACGGTGGCGCATGCCTGTAATCCCAGCGGCTCTGGAGGAGGAGGCAGGAGGATCACAAGTTCGAGAGCAGAGGCAGTCTGTGTAACTTAGCGAGACCCTGTCTCAAAAAGAAAAAAAAAAAAGAGGGCTGAGGGTGCAGCTCAGTGGTCCAGCACTTGCAAAGCATGCAAGCACGAGGCCCTGCGTTCAACCCCTAGTACCACAAAAAAAAAAAAAAAAAAAAAAAAAAAAAAAAAAAGAAAAAGAAAAGGAAAAAGAAAATGGATTTCCCATTTAATTAAAAAAGATCTTGGAGTAGAATTTTAAATTAAATGGAAAACCCATTTTCCTCAAAGTGCCTGTGCCATTTTTGGATGAGTCCCTGCTGTCCTTCCTCTGTGCACGCGGAGGCCACCAGGCCCTATGGTGGTCAGAGCAGAAGGGCTCATAGGTGACTCAGGTGACAGCAAGCCCCTAGAGGCAGGGCCACCCCTCCCCACAGTGTGTTCCTTTCATCTTTCCAGGCTTTTCTTTTCCTGTGAGATGATTTAGGAGGTACTGGCCAGGGGTTCCCTAGAGAAATGGAACCAAGAGGAGAAATATCTGGGGGGAGGGTGATTTGAATTCATTGGTTCATGTGCTTGCGAGAGTAGCAGCTCCGAAACCTACGGGGCAAGCCGGCAGGCTGCGAACTCAGGCAGGGCCTGTATGTGACAGCAGAATTCCTGCATCTTAGGAAAAATCCCTGCAACTGATTAGATGTGGCCCACCAACACCGTGGAGGGCCATCTCCTTTGCTTAAGATCAACCCCTGTAGATGTCAGCCGCATTACAAAGTGCCTTCATGGCAACAGCTACGTGAGGGTTTGACCAAAAAGCTGGGCAATGTAGGGCAGCCAAAGTGGCACATAAAATTAATCACCATACTTTGTATCCGTTTTGAAATATTTCTAAAATAATTCAAAAGCTCTTTGAACTCCCAGAGTGATCAAGTCCTTCCAGCCACACTTGGCTAAACTTGGTGGAGAGGCATAGGGTCTTATGGAAATAGGTAAGTGGATATGTTTGTAGAATGCCTTTCATTTTCCTGAGTTCAAATTTTCATAAAATTTCCAATTTCTGGAGTACTGAAAGATTATTTAGCACTGAATGATCAACACCACTTAAAATTCTTCACAAGGTTGCTCTCTGGTGCAGCCAGACGGTGCAGGTGTGAAAACCTGCCACACCCACCACGTTTCTAGCTAAGCTCTCCAGTCCCACTCCAGCCAGGGCTGACTTCCCTCCTCTTCACTGCTGAGACCTTATTTCTTCTATCATTCATTTGAAACACATCGGATGTAGTTGTTAATTTTTTAGGTTCAGATTTTATCTCTTCAACGAAATCAGAGACTCCTTCTTAAAGAAGAAGTCTCCTTGTGACAGCTATTTAAATCTTGCTGTACTAGTTACTTTTGTATCACTGTGACAAAATAACAAATGGGAACAACTTTAGGGAAGAAAGATTTATTTGGGCTCACGATTCCAGAGGATTCAGTGTATGGTCACTTGGTTCTACAGACCCGGACAGGACATTATGGCAGCAAAAGCCTGTGACGGAGGAGCTTCTTCACCTCATGACAGACAGGAAGCAGAGAAGGGAGAGGGAAAGGAAGGGGCCAGGATGACATCCATCTTGAATGGTAGCCCCTAGTCACCTACTTCCTCCTACTAGGCCCCATCTTTCACTGTCTCCCATTAATACCATCCTATGAATCCATCAAGGGATTAACCCATTGATTAAGTAGGATCCTCCTGATCTAATCATCTCTGGAAACACCGTCACAGACACATCCCAAATGTGCACTTTACTAATCTCCTAGGTGTTAGGGGTTTCTGAATCCAATCAAATGAGCAATCAAGACTAACCATCACAGATGCCATATACTATATATCCCCACTCCACAAACACACACCAGTCCCACGCAGTAGGTGCACACACTCATATAGTCCCCAACTGAGCAGAGCCTTAGCAAGTGCTATGGATGTGCTGATGATCAAGTGCTCTGAAAACCATGTCCAATAAGTTGACATGTCATAATGACCGTTTTTTGCAGAACGGAAGTTTACTTACAGAGTGTTTTTTGTTTTGTTTTTGTTTTCTTTTTTTGTTTGTTTGTTTTTTGTTTTTTTTGTGTGTGTGTGGTACTGGGGGTTGAACCGAGGGCCTTACACTTGCACGCTCTGCAAGTGCTGGACCGCTGAGCTGCCCCCCAGCCCATTTTTTTTACTTTTTGAGACAGGGTCTCGCTAAATTACACACGCTGCCTCTGGTCTCGAACTTGCGATCCTCCTTGCCTCTGCCTCCCCAGCTACTGAGGATTACAGGCGTGCGCCACCATGCCCAGCCAGAGTGTTATTTTCATGTAATTATATTACTTTTAAACTGAATTTATTAAGCAACTATTATGTGCTAAAGACTACCCAAGGTTCTTTACATAGGTTGCCTCATTAAATTTCACAATAGCCTTACAAGGCAAGAGCCCAGGAACTTTTTTTAAAAATTTATTTATTTACTTATTTTTTGCAGTACTAGGAGGTTGAACCTGGGCCTCGTGCATGCCAGGCTCTATCACTGATCTGCACCTCCTGCCTCCTTTTTATGTTCTATTTTGAGACAGAGCTTTGCTAAGCTGCACAGGCAGCCTCAGGCTCCCAAGTCATTGGAATTAGTGGTGTACCACTGCGCCTTGCTTTCATGTGCATTGTTAAAATGCCAGCTGTGACTCAGTGATTA
The DNA here is from genome assembly GCA_007922755.1 of Pedetes capensis. Lineage (NCBI taxonomy): Eukaryota > Metazoa > Chordata > Mammalia > Rodentia > Pedetidae > Pedetes > Pedetes capensis. Next base: position 19,182 of record VMDO01015483.1, read on the forward strand.
AATAATTTGGAGTTAATAAGTGATAGGATGAAGTGTTTGACCTGTGTTTTCCTCTAGCAGTTCCGAAGTTTCTGCTTTAAGGTCTTTGAGCCATTCTGAATTGATTTTTTGTACAGAATGAAGGGTAAGGACTAGTTTCCTTCTCCTATATGTGGATATCCAGTTTTCCCAGCACCATTTATTGAATAAGCTGTCCTTTCTCCAACGTATGTGTTTGGTATCTTTGTCAAAAATTGGGGGGCTGTAGCTGTGTGCACTCATTTCTGGGTCATCTATTCTATTCCATTGGTCTATATCTTTGTGCCGGTGCTAAGCTATTTTTGTTCCTATGGCTCTGTCGTATGATTTCATGTCAGGTATTGTGATACCTCCTACATTGCTTTTGCTGCTCAGGATTGCTTTTGGTAGGACAGTCATTTTCACAATCTTCTCCCTATCCATGAGTAAAGGAGGTATTTCTGTCTTTTAGGGTCTTCTTCATGGGCTGAGGTTTAACTCAGTTGGTAGAGTGTTGCTCTGCACTCTCTAAGGACCAGGGTTTGACCCTAGCATTGCTAAAATAAGAGAAGGATGTGGCAATCCACTCCTGAAGCAATCCTGAAACAATCAGCCATTGAAAACCCTATAAGCGTCGCTATGAATTGGACTCGACTAGATAACACCTAACAACAACAGTATTTTCTTCAATTTCTTTCTTCAGTGTTTTAAAGTTTTCATCATAGAAGTCTTTTACCTCCTTAGCTAGATTTACCCCTAGGTATTTTTTTGAGACTATTGTAAATGAGATTATTTGCTTAATCTTTCGCTCAGCAGATATTGGCATTGTTGTTGTTGTTGTTAGGTGCCATTGAGTCGTATCCGACTCATAGAGACACTCATAGGGTTTTCAATGGCTGATTGTTTTGGGATTGCCTTGGGAGTGGGTTGCCACGTCCTTCTCCCATTTTTGCGGTGCTGGGAATCGAACTTGGGACCTCAGAGACTGCAGAGCGGCGCTCTACCAACTGAGCTAAATCCCAGCCCTGATATTGGCATAGATAAGAATTTTCTGAAAAGGGCTCCCATAGTATAGGAAATAGCATCTAGAATGGACAAAAATGGATTGCATAAATTTAAAAGTTTCAGCACAGCAAAAGAAACAATTAATGGAATAAAAAGAGAGCCCACAGAATGGGAGAAAACCTTTGCCAACTATACTTGTAAGAAGGGATTAATATCTAGTATAAATAAGGCAAAAAATTAAACACCAAAAAAACCAAATTAATAAATGGACGATTGAATTGAACAGATGGTTCTCCAAAGAAGAAATACAAATGGCCGATAAATATACGAAAAAATGTTCAACGTCCTTGGCCATCCCAGAAATGCAAATCAAAACTATACTGATTCCATCTCACCCCAGTCAGAGTGGCTGCCATCAACAAGACAAATAACAACGAATGCTGGCGAGGATGTGGGGAGAAGGGAATCCTAGTATACTGCTGATTGGACTTTAAATTAGTGCAGCCATTATGGAAATCAGTATGGAGGTTCCTCAGAAAACTGAAAATAGAATCACCATATGACCCAGCTATACCACTCCTGGGTATATATGCAAAGTCAAACTCTAAGCTATCATATCATAGAGAAACCTGCACTTCCGTGTTCATTGAAGCACTGGTTACTATAGCTAAGATACAGAATCAGTCTAGATGTCCATCAGCAGATGAATGGATAAGAGAAAAAAACGTGGTCTATATACATGCTAAAATTTTATTCAGCTGTAAAGAAGAATGAAATTGTTATTTTCAGGAAAAAATATATGGAACTGAAGATTATCACATTAAGCGAAGTGAGCGAGACTCAGGAAGACAAATGTTCTCACTCATATGCAGAATCTAAATTTGGGGGTGGGAGGATAACAAAATGTCTATGTTGGAGAATTGAAAATAAAACAGGACTACCTGGAGGGAATACCTGCAGCCTTAGCCCTGTGGCATCTGATCCCATCAGATCTTGGAAGCTAAGCAGAGTCGGGCCTGGTTAGTACTTGGATGGGGACCGTCTGGGAACACTGGGTCCTGTAGGCTTGGGAGAAGGACCTGGCAACCCACTCCCATAAAACAATCTGCTATTGAAAACCCTATGAACAGCAGAGAAGCACTGACAATAGTGTTTCGCCTGTTGTATGTAGGGTCACTATGAGTCGGATACCAACTCCACGGCACCTAACAACAACAAACCTGGAGGGGAATAGTGGGAGGGAAGAAGGCTCAATAACAGGGAGGAAACAAGGGGATGAAAAGAGCTAAATACACAATATAATTGCATGAAAATGCCATAATGAAACCCATTATATTGTACACTAAGTAAAACTAAATAAAATTTTAAAAAAGAAAACAATTGATGGCATGGGTTATGTCTATTCACATCTACCAAACCATGGGAGCACACCAAGTCCACTCTGTGACCTGCCAGGAATGCAGGAGCAGCTCCACGCCATGGAGACGCATTTCCATGCGGGTTGGGATAAGACACGTCTGGAGCCACAGGCTACTTGGAAGTTGTTTGAGCTTAGGCAAAACCCTAAAGTCACGCAGTCCACATCTCTTATTCTGTAGAATGGAGGTAAAAACAATTTTCTAGTCTACACATAGAATCCACACAACATAGAAAGAATGACTGTAGTTTCAGGGGTTATTTAGAATCCTTTCCTACTGTCTGTACCACTGTGGCATCCAATCCTGTCTGATCGCAGAGGCTAAGCATAGTCAGGCCTGGTTAGTACTTGGATGAGAGACCACCTGGGAACACCAGGTGCTGTAGGCTTGGGAGAAGGACCCGGCAGCCCACTCCTGAAAGAATCATCCATTGGAAACCCTAAGACTAACAGAGGAGCACTGACATAGTGCCAGGCATGGCAGAGTGTCAGGGAATGTTTCATCTGTTGTACATTGGGTCACTATGAGTCAGACCTGACTCATGGCACCTAACAACAACAACCTACTGCCTTCATGGAGCATTCTTGGTTTTACGACCTACCCACGGTGGGAGAATTGATGCCAGACTTGATATCTGTCACTTTTTACATCACACAAAAACACACTTTGATTTTCAGAGGCTGAGCCCCCAAACACACACATCACAAAGAGAGGGAAGCTCCTCCCTCTTCAATTTCCCCCCAGATTTTACTGCAGCCTCCTCTGCATCACACGGAGGCCACTAGCATTTCTGCTGTTTTCTTTTCTTTTCTAATCTTGATTATTTTTCATTTTTTAAATTCACAAAAAGCTTTACAATATTTGTTTCCCCATGTTGATCCTCAAGGCTTTTTGGTAAGGCAATGAAAATTTTTATCACATCCATTAGGTACATGCAAAACTAATCTCTTTAATCAAGAACATTTTGCAAAATGTATACTCTAGCACACATATAAATTTATCTATACTAAATTGGGCTATAAAAGGCACTTAACAAAACAAAAACAAAACAAATACATTTAACACTGACAAGTGTAGCAGAATAATGCTGAAAGCAAGCTATAAACAGATTTAAATGTGAATATAATTTGAGGGAAAGGAAGAAAAAGAAATTATGGGTTGAACCTACATTTAAATGTGTATGTTAGTAAGACCTTTCTCTGTTGTTGTTCCTCTTTTTTGTGGTGCTGGGGGGTCGCTGAATTCAAAGCCTCATGTGTCCTTTGCAAGCCCTCTACCACTGAGCTGCACTCCCAGCCTCTTTTTCCATTTTTTTTTTTTTAATCTTGAGACAGGGTCTCGCCAAATTATGCAGGCTGCCTCTGGTCTCAAACTTTCAATCCTCCTGCCTTTGTCTCCCAAGTCCCTGGGATTACAAGTATGCGCCACCTCGCTTGGCCTAAAACTCTCTTTTTAATGAGTTTCAACAAGGTGAACAATTCCTTTGCGTCTGGTAGTTTCTCATATTTTATTTTAAAATTTGTAACATCTTCCTTAAAGGAACTGACTGCCTGGGAGTGCAGTATTTAAGGAAAAGAAAAACATTGAAAAGGAAAAAGGAAAAACAATGTCCGTGCCTTCTTAGTCTTTCCAAAGGGAGTAACAGATAAATCACTGTTTACGTTAGGGAAGCGTATCAGACAAAATAGATAGGATTTTGTTTGGCTTGTGTTTTATAAAAGTTAAGTAAGTCCAACATCTCAATGGCAAAATAAAAATCCAAGGTGGTCTCACTTCAGAAACTTAAAAAAAATAATAATAAAGGTTGCCCTCAATTGGTTTTTAAATGTGTGGAATGGCATGGTACATAGTTTGAGACATCCATTATAGGACTCATTAAAATTATTTATACTGTAATTTTCCCTTTTAATATATGGTAATCTTTATGTATATTGAAGTAGCTTTTTAGATAATATCAATAGAGGCCACTAAAAATAATGCCCAGAATGGAAGTGAAAAGAAAATGGAAATGGAAAAAGGATAATGGTATTGGGTAGTCATAACAAACATGGTTTTTAAGGTTTCCTCACTAATGACACAAAATTATATGTTTTGGCTATTTGCCACTGGGCTGCTGGAAGTGACTTGGAAATGTGTGGGATACCCTAATGGTCCCAGCTGGATTCTTAACTAACGATGCCTGGGATGGCTCGCTGAAGGACTGTTTACACAGACTGCCTGGTAAGGCATAGCTGGCTGCCTATTCTGCTTTATTTCTTTCCAGAACACTTTTGAAGGGTAAAGAACCTCTAAAAGTCAGCAGAATAAAGAACTCAGATGACAGAGATTAACAGAACGATAATCTGTAAATGGTATAATCATGAACATGCTATTGTTAGGTGCTATCCAGTTGGTCTGACTCATGTTGTTGTTGTTGTTAGGTGCCATTGAGTCAGTATCCGACTCATAGCGACCCTACGTACAACAGGCAAAACACTTTGTCAGTGCTTCTCTGCTGTTCATAGGGTTTCCAATGGCAGATTGATTTGTGGGAGGGGGTTGCTGGGTCCTTCTCCCAAGCCTCCAGCACCTGGTGTTCCCAGGCGGTCTCCCATCGAAGTACTAACCAGGCCGACCCTGCTTAGCTTCCGAGATCTGATGGGATTGGATGCCACAGGGCTATGGCTGCAGGCTGGTCTGACTCACAGAGACCCTCATACCTCAGGGCTGGTTGTTCCGAGATTGTTACGGGAGTGGATTGCCATGACCTTCTATTTGCGTAGTGCTGGGGATTGAACCCAGGTCCTCAAAGAGTGCAGAGCAGCGCTCTACCCACTGAGCTAATTATGACCTTTTTTGAGACAGAGTATGGAACTAGGAAAAAAATAAAACTCCAGCACTCCTCTTTATGCTAGATTTTTCCTCCACTGATAAGTAGGGTTATTGAGAAATCTCGACTTTAAAACACCCTTCAAAAGCCCTTTCATCTCAAACTGCCCCTCCTACCAGTTTTGTAAATAATACAGTTTAAGGTTATACATTAATAACAGTAGTCAACAGTTTCAGGAATATTTTAACAAAAGAGATCCCTTGAGTTCATTTTCTTGGATAAAGTGATTTTATTCTAAGGTGTCTTTTGGATATGTTAAGTGCTCTGTTTTATCAGTGAATGAGAATTATTCTCAAAGCAAATATCCTCCAATGTACCAAAGTACTACTTTACTATAACAGTAGATGCTGACATATTAAAAGTTATTAAGCCTAAGAAAAGCAAGCACCAGGTCAATACAAATGCAACTCAAAACTCTAAAAATTTTTCCATGGTATCATTTACTATGAAATGTAAAGAGTATAATGTTTAAGGGACATGGACTTCTAAATTACACTCTTGTGACTGAATGATCACACACGTAGGAGACCAGAGAACATGAATCCAGAAAGCTGATCTCCAGGAAAAGCTTTGCTTTTCCAAAGCTTAAAAAATTAATTCATCATCATTTGGACAGGTGACTATGAATTAGGAGGCTCCACTTATAGAGGAAACTTTCTCATTATTTTCAACAGACTGCCTTAGATGTTTATTTGATGTCAGAATGTGGTCAACTGTCTGAAAGTATTTCTCTTCATCACAAAAAATACTAAGAATGCACAGAATGCAGGGAAAAAAATCTAGAACCTTTTTTTTTTTTTTTTTGCCTTAGCACTAATTCTTCTAAAAAGGCTCTTCAAAATCTTGAGTAGAAGTACCATACTCTGTAGGGAGAAATTGGGAGGAAACTGGCAAAAACCCCAAAACTGGGAAAATGGTTTTTGAAGATCTGATTTGTAAATTAGAAATCTAGGGAAAATGAAAGTAACTTGGTTGGACATTTGTACAAAACCCTTCACAAATCCCCCAAACCTGATTGGACAATTGGACTCAAAGCTGATTGGCTCAGGCCATTCCATGGGCGAGCTATATAAGGACCATTTTTTTGCCCAGACCTTTGGTAAGGAAAGACCTCTCTCTCCACCGCCACCATTAACAAGGAAAGAACTCACTCTCGCCCAGACCACCAATGAGGAAAGATATCTCTCTCATGCCCAGACCTTTGACTACTGACTAGACAAGAACTCCCTCTCCGTCTGACCACCAATGAAGCAACAACTCTCTCCTCATGACCACCAAGACCACCAACATGGGTGTTTGTCCCTGGAGGGCAAAAGCACCCGAGACTTTTCCTTTCTCCCATCTCCACCGGCATCCCGATGGCCACAAGAGTCTGCGCCCCTCACCCGAGGGTCCCGAGTAAATTGTGTTTAGTATCTTTGTGGGTGGTGCTGCTGCCTGTCAGAACACCCAGGCCGGACAGGGAGGCATGCGCCCCACAATACTCTGCAATGAAATGCTTGAGTTCTTCAGCACACACTCACCTATTTCCTGTAAATTCTGCCCCAGTGCCAACTGTACAGACTTCTCGAATGAAAGATATTTTTTGATCAGCATTTTCACCACCATCCCGAATATTTCAGAGCCTTGGGGCAACCTGTTCAGGATCTTTGGGGTTTGATGCTATTGCTTTGGAGTGGCTGGTTAGTTGCGTGTCTTCAGATCATTTTGTACCATCTGTTGCATTTGACTCCAGTTCTTCTGGCTGGTGGATGAAGAGTGGTGTTATGGCTCCCATCTCAAACTCAGCCACCCAGGCTAGTTACTTCTCTCGGCCTTGGCCAGCTTTTTGGCAGCCCGCTCGCCCTCAGGCTCAGCAGGTTCCTTCCCAGCTAGCACGCTGGGTTGGTCTAATGCCTTTGTGTCGAAGGAACTGCTGAAGAAGTTGAGGGTGATGTGTCTCAACATTTTCAAAAACTGGATAACCCCCTCTTTACTTTCATTCTGGGATGATGGACAAAGTATGATTCGTTTTAGTCTGGAGACCGACCAGCCATGGCTGCCAACCCTGGATCCAACTCTGCTGTGTGGGGTCCTTTCAGCCCACAGGTGATTCTCTGAAAAAGGGAGCCTCCCTCTTGTGGGGAGACCATTCTCTCCCCTATAATCTTGTTGTTGTTGTTAGGTGCTGTCGAGTGAAATCTAACTCATAGCGACCCTATGTACAGCAGAATAAAACACTCCCCTACTCTCTGCCAGGCACACAATCTTATTTATGTTTAAGCCCATTGTTACAGACACTGTGTCAATCTATCTAGGGAGGCTGACCTTGCCTCCCATGGCTGACATTTGTCCTCTGGTCCTCTGGAACAGCCCCCCCTCCCCAGGCCTGTGGCAGATGCCACTCTTCCACTTAGGGAAGAGCGGAAGTTGATGCCCTGTCCTCCAGCTTCTCTCTGCCCACAGCCTCACCCTCTCTTCCAACATTTGCAAGACAACAAGATGCCTGGATGACCCAAGCCCTGTGAGCCTGGGCAGGTCACCACATCTCTCTGGGCCTCAACTTCCTGCCTTTTCAGTAGACAAATAAAGGACAAAGTTAAATGACAAAGCATGCATTAGAAAAACACCTTACAAGCCCTAACTCACACACTCATGTCATCTATCTCTGTGCTCATTTTCATCCTAGGCCACACAGGCTGAAAAACAATCCTAGTCTCAGCGAGGTTTGAGGTTCGGGTGCAGACCAGGGCAGAGACAGGAGCCCCTACCTTCTGGCGGGCTCTGTGCTGGTATTTTCAAATGCCAATACAAGAGTGAGTGGATGCATTCAGGGAAAGGAAGTGGGGAAAAGATGAGCTGCTTTATAAATATAACCTTTGGGGTGCATTGTTGAGGTAGGAACAGGAGTGAATGTGACCACTCAGCTGTCGTGGTGCCAAGGCCCCTAAGAAAGCAAGCCACACTCAGGATCCTGGCTGCATCAGCACAGGCTCAGGGGAGGCTGAAATGGGAGGGTGAGGGTACCCTGGGCTGGAGACCGCCCTCCCCTTCCAGAAGTAATCTGGGAGGCAGGCTGGAGCTTGCAGGCTTCCCTCGGGAGCTCTGAACAGGAATTTGCAAGAAGTCTAAAAGCAACAAAATATTTGATGAGACTCAGTCAGAACAGAGAATCTTGTAGATGTTTTGAAAGTCTGACAGGGCTCTTCTGCGGAGCTCCAGGCATTTTATTCAGATGAAGATGATGTGTGCGTGCGTGCGTATGTGTGTGTCTGTGTGTCTGTGTGTGTGTGTGTGTGTGTGTGTGTGTGTGTGAGAGAGAGAGAGAGAGAGAGAGAGAGAGAGAAATAGGGTTTGTTCTATATTTGGATTTTTAATTAACTACTAAATGTAGAATCTTATATTCCTGAAACTATTCGTGATACAATTACCTGAGTGAAAAGAACACCCAGGCATTGTTTAGCACTATCCTATATGAGGGCCAGCTTCTAATGCTTCTGCCTTTGTTTTCACTAACAGTTCAGTAAGAGCATTGTACTACTGAACCTAAGAGTGGTTTTAATTATTTCATATGGCAAAAAGTTCAAAGACAAGCTTCCAAATTTTTACAGAAGTCCAAAAATGCCACCAAGGGTGTGGACTCGTTCCAGCGCTTAGAGTACCAGTATTTTATCCTTAGGCTTATTCCTCAACATCACAAAGTTGCTGCCATAGCTCCAATATTACATCTTTGCACACGTACACTTAATACAGAAAGGAAAGGAAAATGTGATGATGAAAAAAAGGATTTATTTTTATAACAGAAGAAAATGTTTGCCAGAAAACTACCTTGTAGTCTCCCCTCTACCATCTCATGACCAGACATAGGGCAAATAGTCACCACTAGATGCAAAGGAGCCTGGGAAAAATCCTATGGCAAAGAGGAAAGATTGTCATAATTGTCTGGAGTTGGTCACTTTGCTACTCTGAGTAAAATCAAGGTTTTGTTAGCAAGATAGTAGGATGGGAGTGACTTATTGGTGGACAGAAGATTTTACCATAATTGAAAAATGCAGCGCTGAGCCGGGCTTGGTGGCGCACACCTGTAATTCCAGAGGTTCGGGAAGCAGAGGCAGGAGGATCACAAGTTCGAGACCAGAGGAAGTCCGTCCGCATAACTTGGCGAGACCCTGTCTCAAAAAAGTTAAAAACAATGGGCTGGGGTACAGCTCAGTGGTCCAGCACTTGTAAAGCATGCAAGTGCGAGGCACTGGGTTCAACCTCCAGTACTGCAAAAAAAAAAAAAAAAAAAAAGCAGCACTGAGATTTTAAATTGCAGTGAAGATGTAATTGCCTTTATTTGGCTACTGTTAGATTAAATTTAGGCCTGAGGCTTCCTCTACTTGCGTCCCTGCATAACAAACAGCAACCTAACTTGGTACATAGACTAACCGGAAGCCTAACCTAGGAATGACCTCTTGTGATAAAGAGCTGCATCTCAGTGACAGCCATTGAGGGTCCATGAGTTGCAGGTGGCCACTGATTCAAACAAGGCCCAGTGCAGGCTACAGCCGGCTAGGCTGGCTCTGTACACCACCATTCTCTGTCAGTGTTGTCTGACCTTGTTGCAGCCCTGGAGATCTTCGAGCCTGTCAGGTCTGAGGGCCGCCCAATTCTAGAATCATAAATAGCACCCATTCAAGACCTTTATCCATTCACTATACTTTCATTTTTTAGGGTGGCAAGTATTCCCTGTGTCCCAAAGGGCTGACCTCGGAGGAGGTGACAACTGGAAGGGAATGTAATATTCATGACTTAACAATAGAATTCGAAATGAGAGGGAAGGACCTTGGATGGGGACAATGGCCAAACAGTTAAGAATGTGCCAAATATCCATGGATTCAGAGTCACGGGTCTGATGAATCACTCTCGGACATTTTACCTTCAGTTATTTGTTCTTACAAGACCATGTGGAGATGCATCTTAGTGGAATAAACCTGAAGAACGATGTAAGGAGTCATGAGCCTAGAGTTAATGTTAGTGCGAGATGTCATGGTTTGAAAATAAAATGTCTCCCAAAGAGAAAGGAGCTTTACTACACTGCTGGTGGGGGTGCAGCCACTGCAGACAGTTTGGAGGTTCCTCAAAAAGCCAAAAGTAGAACTATGATATGATCCGGCTCTCCCACTCCTGGGTATGTATCCAAGGAATATAAGGCAGTAGACCATAGAGATACCTGCTCATCCATGGTTATCCTGGCATTATTTACAACAGGCAAGATATGGAATCAATCTAGATGTCCATCAGTAGATGAGTGCATAAGGAAATTGTGGTATATATGCACCATGGACCCCTACATGTCTGTCAGTTTGCCATCCTGTGGGGGCTTGTGTATTGCTGCGATACTGAAAGCTACGCGATTATGGATTGTATGACGGATACCAGCAGGGTCACCATGGTGGACAGGTTGCAGCTGAGCTTCCAGACTAACACGGAGTAGGGAGACGGACCTGGCAGCCCACTCTCAAAACAACCAGTCATTGAAAGCCCTATGACCAGTAGGGAAACATTGTCAAATATACTGTAGAATGGAATAAAGCCCCAGAGACCTCCATTTGCCAATGTGGTGTGATTCAAAATGAGAAAGAACTGTAATCCATTAATAATTGTAACATGGAATGTATGTACTATGAATCTAGGGAAATTAGAAAACCTTAAAAGAAAAATTGAGCACATAAACATTGACAATCTAGGCATCAGTGAGCTTAAATGGCCTGGCATGGGCCATTTTGAATTTTGGATCAGATAATCATATGGTCTACTATGCTGGGAATGACAAATTAAAGAGAAATAGGGTTGCATTCATCATCAAAAAAAGACATCTCAAGATCTATGCTGAAGTACAATGCTGTCAGTGATAGAATAATATCCATATGCCGTCAAGGAAGACCAGTTAATATGACAATTATTCAAATTTACACTCCCACCACTAAGGCTATAAATGAAGATAAAGTAGATATTTACCAGCTCCTGCAAACTGAAATGGATCTAATATGCAATCAAGATGTACTGATAAATACTGGTGACAGGAGTGAAAAATGTGGGAACAAAGAAGAAGGCTTAATAGTTGGAAAATATGGCCTTGGCGACAGAGAGATCACACAATAGATCACATGATAGACTTGTGTCAGACCAATATCCTTTTCATTGCAAATACATTTTTGACCAACATAAACAGTGACTATACACATGGAGGGCTGGGATTTAGCTCAGTTGGTAGAGCGCTCTGCTGCAGTCTCTGAGGTCCCGAGTTCAATTCCCAGCACCACCAAAATGGGAGAAGGACCTGGCAATCCACTCCCAAGGCAATCCCGAAAACAGTCAGCCATTGAAAACCCTATGAGGGTCACTATGAGTCGGATACAGACTTGACGGCACCTAATACACATGGAATTCACCAGATGGAACACACAGGAACCAAATTGACTACATTTGTGGAAAGATATGATGGAAAAGCTCAATATCAAATGTCAGAAGAAGACCAGGTGCTGAGTGTGCATCAAACCATCAACTACTCATACGCATATTCAAACTGAAATTGAAGGAAAGTAGAACAAGTGTACAAGAGCCAAGGTGTGGCCTTGAGTATATCCCACCTGAGTTCAGAGACCACCTCCAGAATAGGTTTGATGCATTAGACAATAATTATCAAAGACCCAGTGAGTTGTGGCATGACATCAAAGATATCATTCATGACGGAAGCAAAAGGTTATTAGAAAGACAGGAAAAAGAGAAAGGCCAAATTACATGTCAAAAGAGATTCTGAAACTTTCCCTGAACATTAAGTAGCTAAGGTAAAGGAAGACATGATGAAGTTAAAAAACTAAACTGAAGATTTCAAGCTCAAAAGGAAAATATCAAGTATTATAACAGCATGTGCAAAGAGCTGGAGATAGAAAAACAAAAGGGCAGAACATGCTCTGTTTTCCACAAGCTTAAGGAATTGCAGAAAAAAATTCAAGCCTCAAGTGGCAATAGTGAAGGATTCTACAGGGAAAATATTAAACGATGCAGGAAACATCAAAAGTAGATGGAAGGAATACATAAAGTCATTATGCCAAAAAGAATTGGTGGATGACCAATGATTTCAAGAGGCTGCGTATGATGAGGAACCAATGGTACTGAAGGATGAAGTAGAAGCTGCCTTGAAGGAATTCACATAACACAAACCTCCAGGAATTGATGGAATGCCAATAGCCATGTTTTAACAAACAGATGCATGACTGGAGGTGCTCACTTATTTATACCAAGAGATTTGGAAATCAGCTACCTGGCCAACTGACTGGAAGAGATCCATATTTGTGCCTATACCCAAAAAGGGAATCCAAGCAAATGTAGAAACTATCAAATGATATCACTAATATCATATGCGAGAAAAATTTTACTAAAGATCATTAAAAAGTGACTGCAGCAGTATACAGACAGGGAATTGCTGGAAAGTCAAGCTAGATTCAGGAGAGGGCATGGAACCAGGGACATCAGCAATGATGTCAGATGGATATTAACCAAAAGTAGAGAATACCAGAAAGACGACTTTCTATGTTGTATTGACTATGCAAAGGTATTTGACTGTGTGGATCACAATAAATTAGGGATAACACTGCAAAGAATAGGAATACCAGAGCACTTAATTGTATTCATGAGGAGTCTGTACATGGGCCAGGAGGCAGTCATTCGAACAGAACAAGGAAACACTGCCTGGTTTAAAGTCAAGAAAGGTGTGTGTCAGGGCTGTATTCCTTCACCATACCTCTTCCATATCTATGCCGAGAAAATTATCTGAGAAGCTATACTTTATGAAGAAGAAGGCAGCATCATGATTGGAGGAAGACTCATTGACAACCTGTGTTATGCAGGTGACACAAATCTGCTTGAAGAAAGTGAAGAGGGTTTGAAACACATACTGATGAAGCTCAAAGAACACAGTATGGATTGTGCCTCAACATCAAGAAAACAAAAGTCGTTACAACCAGTCAGTAAGCAACTTCATGATAAATGGAGGAAAAGTTGAGGTTGTCCCAGATTTTTCTCTACTTGGTTTTACAATCAACAGCCACAGAAGCAGCAGTCAAGAAATCAAAAGATGCATTGCAACGGGAAAAGCAGTTGCTAAAGACCTCTTAAAATATTGAAAAGTAAAGATGTCACATTGAAGACGAAGGTGCACCCAACTCATGCCATGTTCTTTCAGTTGCATCTTATGGTTGTGAAAGCTGAACACTGAATAAGGGAGACAGGAGAAGAATTGATGCTTTTGGATTATGATGCTGGAGATGAATACTGAATATACCATGGATGCCAAAAGAACCAACAGATCTGTCCTAGAAGAAGTGCAACAAGGGTGCTCCTTGGAAGCAAGGATGGCTAGACTGCATCTTACATATTTTGGACATATAGTCAGGAGGGAACAATCCCTGGAGAAAGACATCATGTTTGGAAGAGTGGCAGGTTAAGTAAAAAAATGAAGACCCTCAACTAGATGGATTGATACAGTGTCTGCAACAATATGCTTAAACATAAATAAGATCATGTTCCTGACACAGAATAAGGGAGTGTCTCCTTCTATTGTACATAGGGTTGCTATGAGTCAGACCTGACACGACAGCACTGAAGAACAGCAAATGCGCCATGGACTTTTATTCAGCTATAAGGAAGGAAAAAATCATGGGATTTCCTGGAAAATGGACAGAACTCGAGATCATCATTTTAAATGAAATAAGCCAGACCCAGAAAGACAAACACATGCTTTCTCTCATATACGGATCTTCAACTTCAATATATATTCATTATTAATACGTATTGTTCATAAGAGTAGAAAGGGCCTATATAGGGAAAGATAATGGACTAAAGAAAAGGGGGAGGGGACAAGAAGAAAGAGTAATGGGAGGAAGGAAAGGAAATAGCACATATTTTGCCCTTAAGGCAAAATCAAGATGTAGATAGATAGATAGATAAATAGATAGATGATAGATAGATAGATAGATAGATAGATAGATAGATAGATAGATAGACATGGAAATAAGAAATGCAAGCAGAAGGGAGACTTTTGGTGTGGACAGGAGTGGAGGCGGGGTCATGTGAAGGTAATGAGGGAGGTGAACGTGAGCAATGGACAATGAAATGCATGTATGGGAATGTCATAATGAGAACCATTAAATTGCACACTTATTGTTAGGTGCCATCAAGTCGGTATCCTACTCATAGCAACCCTCATAGGGTTTTCAATGGCAGACTGTTTCGGGATTGCCTTGGGAGTGGATTGCCAGGTCCTTCTCCCATTTTTGCAGTGCTGGGAATTGAACTTGGGACCTCAGAGACTGCAGCGCAGTGCTCTACCAACTGAGCTAAATCCCAGCCCTTAAAATTGCACACCAAACATTACTAATAAAATAACAGGGAAAAAAAGTGTCTCCCCAAGGTCATATGCTTTAATGTTCAGTCCCCAACTTGTGGCACTGCTTTTGGAGGCTATGGAGACTTTGGGAGGCGGGATCTAACTTGTGTAAGGGCATCATGGGGGATGGACGTTTGGCATTGTTTTTACCCAGACCTGATGCCCTGGTTGCTTTCTGTCTCCTGCCCCATGAACTGTGCGGTCATCTTCCATGGTCCCTGGACCCTGCCTCCTGCCACCACTACACCTGCCCCACCACCACACCTGCCCCCACCACCACCACTATGGGCTGATCTAACTCTGACCTTTCAATAACATCTCTTCCCCCACACATTAATTTGTGTCGGTTTTTTCTGCTACAGACATGACAGCTGACTAATACAGATAATAAAAACAAATGACTAGTAAAATTGCTAATGAGTGGCTGATCCCCAGGTTAAGTGCTGTAAAACATATCCCAAAGAACCCAGATGCTAACTGGGGTTGTGAGTTGCAGTAATGGATAAGGTCTCCAGCTTAGTCCCTCTGTGGAGACAAAGCATTTTAAAAGTTGAATTTGCTAAGCTGGGCAGGTGCAGTGGCGCACGCCTGTAATCCCAGCGGCTTGGGAGGTGGGAGCAGGATGATTACAAATTCGAGACCAGAGGCAATCTGTGTAACTTAGCGAGACCCTGTCTCAAAAAGTAAAGAAAAAAATGGGCTGAGGGTACAGCTCAGTGGTTATAGCACTTGCAGAGCATGCAAGTGTGCGGCACAGGGCAAATGCAAAAAACATACTCAGGAATATTTACCAAACATCTGTAAGAACTGTAAGAGCCTGGGACACTCAAACCATGGTCTGCCTCCTCTCTGCCAGCTCAGTGGGATAGAAAACTCCACTCCAGGTGTGGGCAGCCAACAAATGAGTTGGGCTGCCCCTGGCTCTCCATTGAGGACTATGGGACACTCCAGAGAGGGGCAGGTTGCCACCATCTCTCATCCTCCTCAGCTCAGGGTTGCAAAGGCTCTATTCCAGGCAAGAATTCCTCCTTCCACTCAGGCGCCAATCCGTCGTGGACATGGAGAATACTGTGACCCCGTTAGCCCTCACCCCAGCTTGCTCTTGGGGCAGTGGTCACAGATGGGAGAGACAAGCTGGGAAAACCAGAGGCTCCAACCTCACTCAGACACCCTCAGAGAAGCACCGCACTGACTCATCCCCAGCCGTGGAGCTGAGACTCCCAAGTTTCACCTGGAGAGAAAGGCGGGGGTTCCTAAGGTCTAAATTGGTGTGGACTGCGCAGAGGATCCAACTCAAAGGCACTCTCACAAGCAATGGAAGTTTTAGTGGTAAGCAATTAAGAGGAAGGGCTGGGATTTAGCTCAGTTCGTAGAGCACCGCTCTGCAGCCTCTGAGGTCCCGAGTTCGATTCCCAGCACTGCAAAAATGGGAGCAGGACATGGCAACCCACTCCCAAGGCAATCCTGAAACAATCAGCCATTGAAAACCCTATGAGGGTTGCTATGAGTTGAACACGACTCAACGGCACCTAACAACAACAATTAAGAGGAGGATTCATAAGGCAGCCAAGCCAAAAAACAGACCAGGCATTTTATGAGAAAGAACCAGAGAAACAGTTCAGAAGAGTCCTCTTGGGCTCACAACAAACCCCAAACACTGGCCTCCACGCCACCCCTGCAAAAGCGTCCAGATTTAATTGGATCATCTTGTGGAGCAATCCATGCCCCAGGGTGATGTTGAAAGCAGTTGAACAACCAGCAAGTAATTAGTGGAGCCTGACAGCTGGGTGTGATCAGGCAAGCAGACAGGCCAAGAAAGCCCTGCTCGGGTGAACTGGACCCCGTGCATTCCTCAGTCTGCTCCTTCTGAGGAGAAACATCAGAGGCTTCGCACTGGGGGAGGGGTAGACAGACATCGCGGAAAAGGTCCAGCCAAGTCACAGAATAAATGAACACGCAAATACCACCACCAAGAAGGAGAAGGCTTGGTGTGGGATGAGGCCCCAGAATTGCTCACAAAGAAATAGGAAAGCAAGAGCCACACCCAGGGTCAGTGGCAGGCAACAGACAGTGCCCGTAAGAGATCAGAGGCGGGGTTGACAGTGCTACGTAAGACTGATGTTTCTATATCTTATTGTTGTTGTTGTTAGGTGCTGTTGAGTCGAGTCCAACTCATAGCGACCTTCATAGGGTTTTCAATGGCTGACTGTTTCGGGATTGCCTTGGGAGTGGGTTGCCAGGTCCTTCTCCCATTTTTCGGTGCTGGGAATCGAACCCGGGACCTCAGAGACTGCAGAGCAGCGCTCTACCAACTGAGCTAAATATCTTATTGGCATTAAGTTAATATGAAACTGATTGAGAGTCTCAGGAGATGTAGGTGGTAAACCCTAGTGCGGCCACTGAGAGAATAAATTTTTATGGAAAAATAATTGAAGGAATGAAAATATTACGCTAAGCATTTAACACAAAAGAAAGCAGTTATGAGCTGGGCGCCATGGCACTTGCCTCTAATCCCAGCAATTTGGGAGGCTGAGGCAGGAGGATTGCAAGTTCGAGGCCGGAGGCAGCCTGAGTAACTTAGTGATCCTGTCTCAAAATAAAAAATAATAATAATTAAAAAAGGATAGGGTGCAGCTCAGTGGTGGAGTTCCCTGGGTTAAATCCCCCTAGTACCATGGGGAAAAAAGAGAGAGAGCAGTAATGAAGGAATAGAGGAACCAAAGATCGTGAGAAATACAGAAATCTAAAAGTAAAGCTTTATTGCTTTTGTTAGATGCCATCGAGTCAGATTCAACTCACAGCGAACCTAAGTACAACAGAATGAGACACTACCCAACACTGTGCCATGCAAACGATTGTTTTATGTTTGAGCCCATTGTTGCAGCCCTCGTCTTCTCATTTTGAGTTGTGCCACATCGGCAAAAGGAGGTCCCAGGGGCTTGATGCCATTCCCATCACTAAGGTCCACACTACTTTGAGGAGGCAACTCTTCCCCAGTAGTTTCTTAAATCCTTCCAGCCTGCGGGGGCTCATTTTCCAGCACTATGTTTGACAGTGCTTCTCTGCTATTCATAGGGTTTTCAATGACTAACTGTTTCAGGAGTGGGCTGCCGGGTCCTTCTCCCTAGTCTGTCTTAGCCTGGAAACTCAGCTGACACCTGTTCACCATGGGTGACCCTGCTGTTGTCTGAAATACTGGTGGCAGAGCTTTCAGTATTACAGCTACTCACAAGCCCCCCACAGCATGACAAACTAACAGACACGCAGGAGTAAATACAGCTAATCAATTACAATATTGCATGTAATGGATTTTGATTGGATGACAGTCTAATCAAGAGGCAGAGACATTTCAATTGGATAGAGACAGAAGCTCCAACTACAGGTTGTCTACTGGAGACACACTTTGGATTGGCAGATACAAAGAGGTTGGGAGTGAAAGGTTTGAAAAAGATAGCCCATGCAGGCACCCACCATAAGAAAACTGGAGTAGTTTCATTAACCTGATTTTCTCTCTTTCTTTCTTTCTTTTTCTTTCTTTCCTTCCTTCCTTCCTTTCTTTCTCTCTTTCTTTCCCTTCCTTTCCTTCCTTCTTTTTCCTCCCTCCTTTTCTTTTCTTTTCTTTCCTTGCTTTCTTTTCTTTTCTTTCTTTCTTTCTCCTTTCTTTCTTTCTTTCTTTCTTTCTTTCTTTCTTTCTTTCTTTCTTTCTCTCTTTCTTTCTTTCTTTTTTCTGTTCTTTCTTTTCTTTCTTCCTACAGGGTCTTGCTATGTGGCCTAGGCTGGCCTTGGACACCCAAACCTCCTGCCTTGGCCTCCCACATGCTAGAATTACAGGGATGTGTCTCCACATCTGGCTGAGGAAGACTTTTTCAATGGAGGAAAATTTACATCCAAGTCTTGCTAAAGCCTAGCAATGCTGCAACCCACACTTCCTAAGCCTCATGCGTATTTCTCCAATGCAATCCCTCTGTGCTTGAGCCCCCACATCTTTCTCTTTTCTCTCCTGCATTGCACCTGAGGATGTAGCTAACGAATGCAGGGCTCTGATACCTAGCTGTCTTTGTCCCTCGTCTGTTCCTCAAATCTAAATTTTTGTAACCTTTGGGACAGAGGTGGCACTTCTCAGTCAAACACATTTCAGCCATCAGGTTTTGTTACGGTTCCCATGATCTGAGCTGCATCCCTGCCTCCCCTCTCCTGGGGGTAGAGAGCAAGAAGAAAAGCAGGATACGCAGATTACAGGAATGAATGGGTAACGTGGCTGGAAAAATCAAGTGGGCCTGGCTCTGGCCCCCTGCCCAACAAGCCAGACCAAGAGCGAGTGGTCAGCAGCACCTGGTGGGAGAAGTCCTGGCTGCCAGAAACTCCTCCTGTCTGGCACTGCAGCCAGCAGGCTTCCCAGGGCTGTAGTTCCAGGAGGCCATGAGGAGTCTGTCCAAACCTCTGGTAATTATTTCCTTTTAGGCCTCCCATAGTTGACGCATCTTGGGAGAAGGACCCGACAAGATCCTCCCAAAAATCAATCCTCCATTGAAAACTCTATGAATAGCACAGAAGCAGTGGCAATAGTGTTTCACCTGTTGTACATAGGGTCGCTATGAGTCGGACGCCCAATAACAACAACAAAATAATTGACGCTTCGGGCTGGGCTTTAGTTCAGTTGGTAGAGTGCTTGCTCTGCGCTAATGCCCTGGTTTCTAACCCCAGCACTGCCAAAATGAGAGAAGAACCTGGCAGCCCACTCCCAAAACAATCAGCCATTGAAAATCCTGTGAATTGCAGAGAAGTACTGACGGTAGTGCTGGGCTCAGCACAGTGTTAGGGAGTGCTTCGTTCTGTTGCACATAGGGTTTCTATGAGTCGGACTTGACTCCATAGGACTTAACAACAACAAACATAATTGACAGTCATTGCACATTTGTGCCCGGGATAAACAATGATTATTGGGTAAAACAAGTCACATCTGTCCCTTTTCCAAGGTTAGGTCAATCCTTTGTAGGATCTGATGTTTTTCAAGACATAGTGATCTTCCATCTTTAAGATAATTAGGGAATCTGGAGAGAGGAGGGGAGAAGGAGGGTGCCCCTCACCTCTAGGATTTAACCCACTCTACCTTAATATCTGGGGCTGGGATTTAGCTCAGTTGGTAGAGCACTGCTCTGCAGTCTCTGAGGTCCCGAGTTCAATTCCCAGCACTGCAAAAATGGGGGCAGGACGTGGCAATCCACTCCCGAGGCAATCCCAAAACAATCAGCCATTGACAACCCTTATGAGGGTTACTATGAGTCAGACATGACTCAATGGCACCTAACAACAGCAACAACTAAGTATATTTGTAGGATTAATAAACCGCCAAGACACTCACTCAGACATAGTGATGTAGTGATGCGGTAGCATCTCCATTATGTCCCATCTCCAGGAAATCCCACGTAAAATTATCATGGTTGGTGTCCCACGTAGCTTTAGTGCGAACCTCCTGGATCCTTCTCCTCACCAGATAGCCAGCCCTCACCCCTGTCTTTCATCTTACATTGAATAGAAGCAGAGTGGTCTCCTAAGGTCTGTATCTCAAAGTCTGAGAGCGGTTCCTGAGTCTCAGGGACAATGGCACATTTTCAAACATTCCCTAGGAAGAAGGGCCCCCACTTTCCCATGCCCCTACTCTCCTTGCAACAGCAGGTCTGTGTGAGGCCTGCCGGTCCAGACTTGTTTATCTGGGCTCATTTAAGGGTGAGCCCATGATCCCACACCTCCTGGGCCCTGGGAAGGAGGGGAGGCTGTGAGAATCAGAGGGTGCGCAGGTTGAACTCAAGGAATAAACAGAATGCGGCTCCTCTGGTCCTGTCCCTCCCCACAGCGGTTTTGTTTCTAACCGGTTCCTTATACGATTGACCCCTGCATAACAGATGACCGCTGAATGGAGTGACTTAAGCAACAGTCATCTTTTATTATTTCCCACAGTTTTTGTGGGGGGCGATTACAGATGCAATACAGCATTGACGGCTTGTCTCCGCCTGTGACTTCTGGGGCCTCAGAGGCAGGACTCAAAGGCTGGGTTCCGAAATCATCCAAACGCTCGCCACCCTCCTGCGTGGCTGCTGGCTGGAGGCCTAGCGAGGGCTTGGGTCGGAGTGCCATTATGTGACATCTCCTCATAGCCTGGGCTTCTGCAGACATTGTGACCATCCTGAGAAAGAGCCAGGCCGAGGACACGCCTGTCATGACTCACCTGTGGTGGCCATGTGGCATCTCTTCCAGGGAGTTCCATTGGCCAAGACAGTTAGAAAGGTCTGCCCTGGCTCACGGGGAGGAAACACAGACCCCCTGTCTTTGGACACGAGTCACATCACACCATAAGAGTATACGGGATGAGCCAGGCGCGGTGGCACACGCCTGTAATCCCAGCGGCTTGGGAGGCGGAGGCAGGAGGATCGCAAGTTCGAGACCAGAGGCAGTCTGTGTAACTTAGCGAGACCCTGTCTCAAAAAGTAAAAAGCTGGGCTGGGGATGCAGCTCAGTGGTCCAGCACTTGCAGAGCATGTAAGCTGCAAAGCCCTGGGTTCAACCCCCAGTACCGGAAAAAAAAAAAAAAGGTATATGGGACGAACACAAGCTCAGAAAGAGAAACACTGCATGTTCTCACTCACATGTGGGAGCAGAATCAAAATTATAAGAAGGAAAAATTCCTATCCAGAGGTCGGACCATAATAAAAAAAAAAGCTAAGAAGTATTATTATAGATGGACTAGAAAATCCATGTAATAGTAGTGACAATGTAAAAAGAAAGTTCACTACAGAAAAAGTTTCGATCTTAAACAGAATTGGAACCCAAGGATATATAGAAAAATATTACCATAAAAAGACAAGCAAATGGAAGAGAAGTCTTTGGCGGGGGGGTGTGATGGGGGGAGGAAGTGCACAAGAGGGTAAGGGGGAACTTACCCATGCAATGTACAACAAAATGCATATATGGAAATGTCACCATGAAAAGCATGTCAGAATGAATCGCATTAAGGTATACATTAAAAATTTCCAATTAAAAAAAAAAGAGTATATGGGACTGAAGATACACTGGGTCAGCCAAGTTTGAAAAATATAATCTGCTGTAGGTAGCCCCACCATATAGCCAGGCTTCCCCATGGAAGTGGCAGGCTCATTACCAACTTTACATGGCAAATTCCTTCCTGAATGAATACCAGTCAGACTCTCAGTGAGACTTAGGGCAACTTCAGGTCTTCCATAGGATGCAGGTGCTCTGAAAGCCCAGTCATTCAGCCTCAGCCCTAGAAGAATGTGGCATCTGGAAAAGAGAAGAGCTGGCGGCTGGACTTCTCTCCCAGGCTTGCATCGGGTTAACATCTGGACAACACCGAGCTCCACAGTGAAAAGCCAGCTAAGGCAACGCCAGAAGAGCAACACCCTGTGCTTTACTGCACTATAGATCATATGCTAGTCCATAAGAACTCCCTCAACAAATACAAAAAAGTAGAAATTATCCCCTGTTCCTTATCAGATCATAATGGGATAAAATTGGAGCTCGAGTGCAAGAATAATTCCAGAAACTTTACAAACTCATGGAGACTGAATAACACACTGCTGAATGACCAATGGATTGTTGATAAAATCAAATTGGAATTGAAAAAATTCCTGCAATCAAATGATGATGAAAACATATCCTATCAAAACATATGGGATACAGCAAAGTCAATTTTAAGAGGGAAGTTTATAGCATTAAGTGCCTTCATCAATAAAGTAAAGAAGAGCCAAATAAATGATCTAATGACGCATCTTAAGATACTAGAAATGCACTTGACACTTTCATAAGCAGTGTCCCTACTCCACAAGATGAGGCACTGGTGGAGGTGGGGACTGTCTCTTACAGAGAGTCAATGGCAAACAAAGAGACACAGCTCCAAAGTCCTAGGGACTGACATCTGGTTGGAGGAGATGGACAACGAGCAAAACAGAGAATCCATGGAGCAGCACAGGGACAAGCAAACACCAGGCAGCGATGGGTGTTTCAGTGACGGTGGGGTAGCTATGGGGCAACACGCACCCCAGTGTGCACTGGGATTGGCAGTCTCCTGTTCGAGAATCCTGGGGTGCACATCGGGCAGTTACATTCCACAGAGGAAGGAAGCGGCGTCACCAAAGAGATCTTGCAGCTCAGTCACACGCATGGCCAGCAGTTCCTGCCCTAGCTGGCTCGCAGCGTGGCCAAGGTTAGATCTCTCGGTTCCTGATGGTTCCTGATGGCAGGGCATAGTTCTCTGCAAACCCTCATAGCTCCAGACAGTGAGGAGAGATGCCAGGTGAGACCAAGCACTCGATCCCCCTGTGGCTCGGAGCACGTGCTCAGCAAGCCCTGGAGAACAGAGAAGTCAGCTAGGAACCAACCGGGAGATGAAATTTCCCCGTCAGTTCAGACGAGCAAAGGAATTCAAACATGTCTTTCTTTACACAGATTTGGCCATGAAAGGCTGGATACACACACAATCATCGTGGATTAAGTTTGAATTTTAAAATCTCCCTGACGTTAGGACTGGCAGAAGGTTGATCATCCCTGAAGCCAAATGAATGGGGCTGACGACACTATTCTCCCTAACATCCTATTCATTTGAAATTCTTCAAATAAAAACCGAACAAGGAAATAAAGAGCTCTCCTCCTGGCACTGGGGCACTCTCTTTCTCTCTTGTTCTCTTTCTTAAAATGAGAACAATAGCTGGGCGTGGTGGTGCACGCCTGTAATCCCAGCGACTCCAGAGGTGGAGGAGGGAGGATCACAAGTTCGAGACCAGAGGCAGTCTGTGTAACTTAGTGAGACCCTGTCTCAAAAAGTAAAAAAAAAAAAAAAAAAAAAATGGGCTGGGGGTGCAGCTCAGTGGTTCAGCACTTGCAAAGCATGCAGGTGTGAGGCCCTGGGTTCAACCCCCAGTACCGCCAAAAAAAAAAAAAAAAAAAGAGAGAATGATTACTTCTCATTGATCTATTTTGTAAAATTAAATTTTTCAAAAAAAGAAATGACTTACAACTGTTTCTGTGCATCTAGTTTTTCTGAAGCCAAGCGAAGCCCATGGAAGTGGTGAGCAGTATTAGCTTCACCTCTGACCTCTGTGATGGTTAAATCGTATGAATACCATGGCTCTTCCTTTTGCAAATATATGTTTGAGGCACCTGGCGGAGTCAGCCAGGCTCTTCCTCCTTTCTCTATCTCCGTCTCTCTCTGTCTCTGTCTCTCTCCATTCCAGCTGGTCGGTGACCCTGGCCTCATTTCCTCACCTCATAGGATTTCAGCCTGCAGCTGTAGCCCTGGGGCATCCGATCCCGTCAGATCTCGGAAGCTAAGCAGGGTCGGGCCTGGTTAGTACCTGGATGGGAGACCACCTGGGAACACCAGATGCTGTAGGCTTGGGAGAAGGACCTGGCAACCCCCCTCCCAAAAATCAACCTGCCATTGAAAACCCTATGAACAGCAGAGAAGCACTGACAGTAGTGTTTCCCCTGTTGTACAGAGGGTCGCTATGAGTAGGATACAGACTCGATGGCACCTAACAACAACAACAACATAGGATTTCAGTTTTCAGTTTCCATAAATTTGCTCTGAATAATGTCAAGGATCCTTCCTTGCATCAGTGTCGAGCATTCTGGGAGTCAAAGCATATTATAAGTCTGAAACCACCAAGACGGATTGAGCCAAGGTCAAGGGTTGTTGTTGTTAGTTGCCGTCGAGTTGGTATCCAACTCATGGCGACCCTCATAGGGTTTTCAATGGCTGACTGTTTCAGGATTGCCTTGGGAGTGGATTGCCAGGCCCTTCTCCCTTTTTGGGGGTACTGGGAATTGAACTTGGGACCTCAGAGACTGCAGCGCAGCGCTCTACCCACTGAGCTAAATCCCAGCCCAAGGTCAAGGGTAAGAGGCTAGAATTTCTTGGTCTTTTAGAACAAGGGTCACCACCTGCAGGTTTCTTACCTGGAACTCTTTGCTCCGCACAGGCCAACGCACTGAATATGACGGAAGGGAGCTGGTGGAAGGTGAATAACAGCTTCTGGCCATTGAGATGACTTTCCCAATATTTTCTGAGTTTCTCAGATGCCGCCGCATATTAATGTGGTTCTTCAGGTCAACCGTGACCTTATGGGGGAGCCTGTGTCAGAGCTCTACCCGGTTCAACCTTCTCTTCCCTCCACCTGGAGTGCTCGAGGCTGCCTTGCCTGGGTCCCTCTCTCTTCTTCCTCCACCCTTCCCCAGCTATGGGGCCTTGAAAACCTGGGGAAATGCCACATTCTCACACCGGGATATGCTGGGAATTATTTCTGGTAGTTTTTGAGTGCTATTTATTCTAACCTTCTTCTTAGCGTTTTCCACATGTTCAGAGTTTTCTTTACTGAGCATGCACGAAGAAGATGAAGACAAAGACAAAGAAGAAGGAGGAGGAGGAGGAGGAGGAGGAGGAAAAGAAGAAGAAGAAGAAGAAGAAGAAGAAGAAGAAGAAGAAGAAGAAGAGGAGGAGGAGGAGGAGGAGGAGGAGGAGGAGGGGGAAGACCACCACCACCAACAACAACAACAAGGAGGAGGAGGAGGAGGACGGTGGGGGGAGAAGAAGAAGAAAAAGAACAAAAAGAAGGAGGAGGTGGAGGAGAAACAAGACACGGTAGTATTTAAAGCCAGCGCTGTTACTTTTCAGCTTGAAATCCACTGCCTGCTGCATAAAATCCTAACTCCTTGGTGTGGCTCTTCTCCCAGGACCGGGCTCCTCCTAGTCTCAAGTTGGTCACTTGTTCCATGGCCTCTCTTGCTCCTCCTCCTCCTTCCTGCCTGCATCCCACTCCCATGACCCACAGGGCACGTCATCCCAGCACACTTCTGGCTCCCACGTGCCCTGCAACTTAATCTCCTACACCCGCAGTGGTTTTCCTGACTCACACCTCCTCCTCCCCCTCCCCCTCCTCCTCTTCCTCCCCCTCTTCACCCCCTTCTTCCTCCTCCTCTTCCTTCTCCTCCTTCTCCTACTTCTTCTTTTTCCCCCAGTACTGGGAAGTTGAACCCAGGTCCTTGCACATGTGAGGCAAGTGCTCTACCACTAAGTGGCACCCCAGGTTCCTTGTTCAGTTTTTATTTTTATTTCAAGACAGGGTCTCACTAAATTTCATAGGTTGCCTCTGATCTCAAACTTGTGATCCTCTTGCCTCAGCCTCTCAAGTCACTGGGATCACAGGCATGCACCACTGGGCTTGGCAATCATATATATGTTGTTGTTGTTAGGTGCCAGTCGAGTCGGTATCCAACTCATAGTGACCCTGAGTACAACAGGTGAAACACTCTTATCAGTGCTTCTCTTTTGTTCATAGGGTTTTCAATGGTGAACTGATTTTTGGGAGTGGGTTGCCCAGTCTGTCTCCCAAGCCTACAGCACCTGGTATTCCCAGGAGGTCTCCCATCCAAGTACTAACCAGGCCTGACCCTGCTATGCTTCCGAGATCTGATGGGATTGGATGCCACAGGGCTACGGCTGCAGGCAATCATACACACACACACACACACACACACACACACACACATATATATATGGGCTGGGATTTAGCTCAGTTGGTAGAGCGCTGCAGTCTCTGAGGTCCTGAGTTCAATTCCCAGCACCGCAAAATGGGAGAAGGACGTGGCAACCCACTCCCAAGGCAATCCCGAAACAATCTGCCATTGAAAGCCCTATGAGGGTCGTTATGAGTCGGATACCGACTCGACTCGATGGCACCTAACAACAGCATATATGTGTGTGTGTGTGTGTGTGTGTGTGTGTGTGTGTGTGTTTTCAGTGCTGAGGATCAAACCCAGGGCCTTGTGCATGCTAGGCAAGCTCCCTGTCGCCAAGCTGCATCCCCAAGTGTGTCTCTTCTTTGGGGACATTTCAGCCTGGCCTCTGCTGGCTCCCAGGGAGACTCTGGGGTGCCCCCTCACCTACTGTCTTCCCAAGCCATCCTCTAACTGCCCATGTGATATGCTTACAGGGATGTTTTTCACTAGACTGGAAGTTCCCTGAGGACAGGCTCAGTGTCATGACTGAGGGTTTTTCTGTCTCTGGCTTCTTCAATCCCCAGCAAAATGACTTGCTGAATGCTTGTTTGAGTTCCAAGATGTCTACACAGCACTTTTACATCACCATTTCATTTCTGAATTAAAATCACTTGGGAATATGGGGGAAGAGTGTTTGGGTCTCACTCTACCTGGGATGCTTCCTTTCCTTGTACACCCACAAACTCCTATTCACCCTTCAGGACCCAGCTTAGATACTGATTTTGCTGCTAAGCCCTCCTGACCCCTGGAGTAACCTCAAAAGCTGGTGACTCCCACTGGCTCCTCTCTCGCACGATGGTGCTCCCGTGCATCTGTTTCCCATGGTGCCCTGGGGACTCTCAGACCTGCCACTGTAGGTGCCTGTTCGATGCTTGTGGAAGGAATGAAATTCCCACTTCAGTGGTGGGTGTGTCGGGAAGCGCTGGGTCAGTAAGAAGGGAGGAGGAGGAAGGATGGGGAGGACCTGCCTGGGGGTGAGGGGGTCCTGGGGCAGCCCCGCTGCCTGGAGCGGCCTCATTCTGATCCGCCCTGGGTCGTGTGGCTGAGCAAAGTCAGCCAAGGGTCCCCGCAGCGCTGGCCTGCCTGCCTTCCCACAGCCAACCCCGTCTCTATTATTTCTGAATTCTCCTTCCCAGTCATCAGGCCAGGCTCTTGCCAGGCCTGAGACCAGAGTCGCCGAGTGTCAGCCTTCAGGAATGCGAAGGGATTTGGGTCCCAACAGGGCCGCACTTAATCATACGCTCTGCGAATTCAGGAGCCGGTGTGGGCAGAGCACATTTTTCCTTTCCAGACATGGGCTGCTTTCTCCAAACAAACACGGGGCAAGACTGCACCATCAGCAACTTGGCAATTTGGAGCTGAACGAGTCGAGAGTCTGGGATTTCACGTCTCCTTGGATTGAAAAAATAAAAACTCTTTGAAGTGCATAAATTTGTGCTGGGCACGGTTGGCCTCTGGCATGCTTTCATTTTTCACAGACTAAGCTCAAGCAAGAAAAATTATTCTTCCACCCTTCACCAGGAAGATTCTCTGTCCTCTACACATCCCATGCAACAAGATCCCCCTGAAGAGCGGTGTGAGCCCTCCCACTCTGTTGCTGTTGTTAGGTGCAGTCAAGGCAGTATCCGACTCACAGCGACACTGTGTACAACAGGCGAAACACTATTATCAGTGCTTCTCTGCTGTTCACAGGGTTTTCAATGGCGTATTGATTTTTGGGAGTGGGTTGCCAGGTCCTTCTCCCAAGCCTACAGCACCTGGTGTTCCCAGGTGGTCTCCCATCCAAGTAGTAACGAGGCCTGACCCTGCTTAGCTTCCGAGATCTGATAGGGATCGAATGCCACAGGGCTGGAGCTGTAGGCTCCCACCATGAGGACCCCAGAAAAGAACCCATCTGCCTCCTCCTCATCATCCTAAACATCCTATCCCTCTGCAAAGTGGCACGCTACAGGATACAGACCATCAAATGCCTCCACGATACTGGGAGATGGGAAATGGGAGCAGGCTTGGGCAAGAAGGTCGTCTCCCCAGCATCCATCGGCCGAGGCCCCTCTCCTTCCCGGGTGGCTCAGTGTGGGCTGCAAGAGTTTGACATTTCAGGGAACTGAACATCTCTGGTCAACAGGGAGACGTAAGCATCACGCTCCCACCTTGGACTCTGCCTTCATGGCACGGTGGTTATGACCACGGCCAGTCCACTTGCTGGCTTCCCAGAGAGCCGGGTGCATAGCAATGGCCAGGTTCCCAGAACAGTAGACAGTTCCACTCGAAGTTTGGAGGGCACAGGGGTAAGCTGCGTAGGGAAAAGGGCTGCTTTACCCTAACCCTGATGAGCTGACCCAGGCATTCAGTCCTCATGAATCCCCTCCCCTTGAGTGTGGACCTGCGACTGGCTCCTAATCAAGAGTAGACAAATTTATACCACGAACACCCAAGGGACTGCTCTGCCCACACCTGCATGGCAGCTCACTCACCCATTCCGGGGCCTCTGCTAAGAGTGCCTGGTGGTGGCTGCCTTTGCATTATTGTGAAGTTGGAAAGCCAGATATTTTGGGGTCTAACTGGGATTTAGCTCAGTTGGTAGAGCGCTGCTCTGCAGTCTCTAAGGTCCCGAGTTCAATTCCCAGCACCGCAAAATGGGAGAAGGACATGGCAATCCACTCCCAAGGCAATCCCAAAACAGTCAGCCATTGAAAACCCTATGAGGGTCGCTATGAGTCAGACTCAACAGCACCTAACAACAACAACAACAACAACAACAACAACAACAACAACAACAACAACAAAAAGGTTTATTGCCTTCTGAGACGGAGATTAGGATATCTTCTAATGGTCCTTTCCCTGGACAGACTGCCCCCACCCCCTTTCTGCAAGGGAGTGGCCAATATCAAACACATCAGGCTGAGCTACTGGGTTGTCATAGGCCCTGGACATTTTACCAGGACAGTCCCCCTCCCAGTCAGGCAGCAATGCCTGGAAATTCTTGTTCTGAGGACTCTGTCCACAAATAACCACGTGAGTGAGGTCAGCAGGGACACCTGGCTGGTTTCGTCCTCTTTTCCTGACCCTAGAAGAAGAAATGGGCTGGGATTTAGCTCAGTTGGTAGAGCTCTGCTCTGCAGCCTCTGAGGTCCTGAGTTCGATTCCAAGCACTGCAAAAATGGGAGGAGGACATGGCAATCCACTCCCAAGGCAATCCTGAAACAGTCAGCCATTGAGTACCCTGTGAGGGTCGCTATGAGTCGCACACGACCTGAGGGCACCTAACAACAAGAAGAAGAAACTGGAAGCAAAACCAGACAAGCAAGGCGCCTCCCCTGGCTGGCCGCTGGTGCCCTCTGTGTGCCGTTATCTTCGGTGGGCTAGGTGAGAGTGAGGAAATGGAGCGTGGGTTACACTAGGTTTTGGGTCCTAAATGTTGCCCCGAGGCCATGTACTAAAGGCCACGTGTCACCAACCTGTGGTGCTATTAGGGGCCACCCTTAGGAGGTGGGACCTGGCGAGGGAGGGAGGTGAGTAGGGTGTCCTTGAAGGGGTAGTTGGGCCTTAGACCCTCCTTGCTCTCTGCTTTGGCTTCCGGGAGGGTAGCAGCCTTCTCCACTGCTGCTCCCCACCACCATGTTCCGCCTCCCCCAGGCCCGAAAACAATGAGGTGAAAGCTGGGCACCAAAATAACTCTTTCCTCCCTCAGGTGGATTTCTCTCTGACACTCACTTTGTCTCAGAGACAGGGAGCTAAGGCAGGTTATCGGATTTCTTGCTTTGGCGTGTTTGATCGACAGAGATAGACGGCTCAGCTGCAGAGCAGGTCCCCTGTTCTTGTGGGTGTGGGGTGGGGATGTTCCAACCTCCGTCACAGGGTGGAAGTGAGCCCCGGGGCAGGATTCCAGAGGAGGGAAGACCTTCCGGAAGGCTTTCCTCCCCCTGCAGCTACAGGAAGAGGGGGCAGGGCCAGGACAGCACTGCCTGGTGAAATAGGAAGAGCTGCCGGGTTCTGGGTGGTGGTGTGGGCAGGGACCCAAGTGGGGAGCACCCTGAGAGAGCACCCCAGTGTGAGGCTAGGGCCTGTGGGGTGCCCTACAAGAGACCCTTTAAGAGCAGCAGTAGGCCATGCCATGATTTGTCCTCTTCTAAACCTAAAGTGGGCTGGGATTTAGCTCAGTTGGTAGAGCGCCGCCCTGCTATCTCTGAGGTCCTGAGTTCGATTCCCAGCACTGCAAAAACAGGAGAAGGACGTGGTAACCCACTCCCAAGGCAATCCCGAAACAGCCATTGAAAACCCTATGAGGGTCGCTATGAGTCGGTCACCACTCGATGGTACCTAACAAAACAACAACAACGAACCTAAAGTGTTGTTCCAGGCAGAACCCCAGGTCACTTGTGATGAGAGGAGGTCCAGTCACCTGTGGAGCATCCCAAGGGTCACAGCAGCAGTGGGGAGCCAGGCACGTCAGCCAGGGAACCTTAGACACTGTTCCGGCAGTGCTGTGTGGTTTCTGACGTGGCCCCGTTGACCCCACTCTGACCTTGCACTCTGCTGAATCCCTGCCCTTGAATGTGGACCTGTGACATGCCAAGAGAGCATGGCAGAGATGACAGGATGTCGCCTCTGTGACCAGGCTGCATGAGACTATGACTTCTCTCTTGCCTTTTTACCTTGATTTTAGAAGCTATGGAGGAGAGGCCCACGAGGCCAGGAACCAGGGTGGCCTCAGGTCCACTATGGCAGCCACTTGAGTCTGGTGTGGCTCCTCCCCGCTCGAGCCTTCTGATGAGCTGTTGGCCCTTGCTGATGACCAGGAGCAGCCGGCGAGAGCCCTTGCAGCAGGAGGCTCCTGACCCAGGCCTGGATCCTGACTGTGTGTTGTTTCAAACTGCTGGGATGTGATTGTTACCTGGCAACATGTGACTACTACAAACAGTCTTAAAGTACACTAATGCATATCTGGAGAGCTGTATTTGGGGGCGCTAGTACTGGCAGTCAGGGCTGGGATTTAGCTCAGTTGGTAGAGCGCCACTCTACAGTCTCTGCAGTCCCGAGTTTGATTCCCAGCACCGCAAAAAATGGGAGAAGGGCATGACAATCCACTCCCAAGGCAATCCCGAAACAATCAGCCATTGAAAACCCTATGAGGGTCGCTATGAGTCAGACACGACTCGATGGCACCTAACAACAACAACAACAACAGTACTGGCAGTCAGGGCTCCAGGAGGTCTCTGCCATGAAGAGGAAGTGAGATGGACTTTGTCATCCCAGGTTGATAAGGCTACCAAAGACTGTCTATTTGATAAGTTGCTTGTAAATATTTTTCCTGGTACTTGGGGGTTGAGTGAGGGCTTTGCACCTACTTTGCAAGTGCTCTACCTCTGGGCTCCAACCCCAGCCCTTTAAAAATTTTTTATCCGGTTCATGTCCCTGTTCCGGCACTCCAGTTTCTGGGTGCAGTGGTGCACGCCTGTAATCCCAGCGGCTGGGGCGGCGGAGGCAGACAGATGGCAAGTTCGAGACCAGAGGCAGTCTGCATAACTTAGCAAGACCCTATCTCAAAAAAAGTACAAAAAAATGGGCTGAGAGTGCAGCTCAGTGATCCAGCACTTGCAAAGCATGCAAGCATGAGGCCCTGGGTTCAAACCCCAGT
>VMDO01015484.1:0-50974 GCA_007922755.1 Pedetes capensis
CCTCTTTTTTTTTTTTTTTTTTTTTTTTGGAGTTGAACCCAGGGCCTCATGCCTGCATGCTCTGCAAGTGCTGGACCACTGAGCGGCACCTCAGTCCATTTTTTTACTTTTTGAGACAAGGTTTCGCTAAGTTACACAGACTGCCTCTGGTCTCGAACTTGCGATCCTCCCGCCTCCACCTCCCGAGCCGCTGGGATTATAGGCGTGCGCCACCACGCCCGGCCCCCCAGTCTCTCATCTTCATTATCCACACACTCTTAACATCCATCTATCTGTCCATCTGGGGCTGGGGTTTAGCCCAGTGGGTAGAGCGCTGCTCCGCACTCTCTGAGGACCCAGGTTTGATACCCAGCTCTGCAAAATGGGAGACGGATGTAGCAAGCTGCTCCTGAAGCAATCCCAAAACAATCAGCCATTGAAGACTCTATGAGGGTTGCTATGAGTTGGACCCAACTTGACAGCACCTAACAATGACCACCACCACAACATCTGTCCATCCATCCATCCATTCATCCACCAGTCCAGCACTCACCTATCCCTCCACCGCCCAGTATCTCACCTATTCATCCCTCCATTCAGCAACCCAGCACCCATCCATCCATCATCCACTCATTCATCCATCCATCCTCCCATTCCCCCACCGATCCAATCTCTCATATGTTCATCCACCTACTCCCCTGTTCTTTCATCTGTCCATCCATCCATCTCCCCACCAATCCATCTATCCGTCCACTTACCTACCCAGTCACTTATACTTCCTTCCATCCATCCACCGTTCATCTACTCACTCACTTATCTGCCCATCCACTCATCCATCCATCCCTCCTTCTCTTTCTTCAACTAAGACTTGCTGAGCCTTCTCCTGTGCTGGGTCATAACTGGAAGCTGGGTCATCTTCCTGATCCATTCAGGAACTCAGCCCAGCCCTTAGGAACTCAGCTCGGTGGAGCAGGCAGACAGGCGGAAACACTTCTGATGGAGCTGTGGGGGCGGCTCTGCAGGTCTGCAGAGGGTAGGGGGAGGGAGGTTCCTTTCCATTGAGCTGGGAGGACAGGAAGTGGGTTGATGGCTTGGAGCTTTGGAAATAATGTCCAGATCTCTGCGCCATTAGCCTCCCCTTATCCATTGGGTCTCAAGGTAAGCGCCACCTCCTCCGAGAAGCCCTCTCCCACTTCCCCAGGCCGGGTCCCGAATCACGTGCTTTTCTTTGCACCCAGCACTTTTTCCGGGCTTCGTCACAGCTATAATGCGGTAGCGGTAGTTAGTGAACTGCGGGTGCTGTGAACTGTTAGTGAACTGTGCGAACTGTCTCACCGCTGGCTGTCATCCCTGGGTCTTGTCCCCAGCTGTAACTCTTGCATCAAGCTTGGTTCCAGGCGTGTGCCGCCGGTACTCTCTAAGGGTTTGTTAAGAGAATGAGGGAGGCTTCGGAGTGAGGCGCTATGCGAAGGCATCTAGAGGACAGGGGGGGACTCGCCTGCACAGAGGAGGCTTGGGGGTGGGAGGGTAGTGATCAGATACACCGGGGGACACCGGACACTGGTGTAGACAAAGGCTTGGAGGTGGGACACAGCTCTGTATGTTTAAGGGGTCACCGTAGGAGTGGAGGAGAGGGTGCGGGAGCGTGCGGGTGGGCCCATCCGCAGTGGTCAGGGGCCCATGGATGCGTTTGGACTTGGCACCATTTTGGATTTTTAGGTGACAGAATGAGAGCATTCTTCACCCACATGGGAACTTACTGCCCTCGCCTTTTAGGTGAAATCATCATAGCACCATATCCAGGGCTTTGTGTATTTTCCACGTTGTCATTTACCTTTACGGTTTCCACCCCAGCCGCGTGGATCCCACTCGGAGCTTGTGCAGAGGAAGGTCACTGTGTGCTCTCGGTGGCCTGGCCGTGGCTGTCCTCGGTCACGTCATGTTGAGGAGCTGTACTGCTTGCTCATTGTCCTTCTCGCTTGTTCTTCTGTCCCTTTGTTTTTCAACTCATATTTATAACATAAGCTGTTGTTGTTGTTAGGTGCCGTCGAGTCAAGTCTGACTCATAGTGAATCTATGTACAACAGAACAAAGCACTCCCCAATTCTGTACCAGGTACACAACTGTACTTATATTTAAGCCCATTGTTGCAGACACTGCATCAATCCATCTAGTTGAGGGTCTTCCTTTTATTCATTGACCTGCCACTCTCCCAAACATGATGTCCTTCTCCAGAGATTGATTTCTCCTGACTACATTTCTAAAATATGTAAGACTGGCCATCCTAGCTTCCAAGGAGCGCTCTGGTTGCACTTCTTCTAGGACAAATCTATTGGTTCTTTTGGCAGTCCATGGTATATTCAATATTGGTCTCTAGCACCATAATTCAAAAGCATCAATTCTTCAGTCTCCCTTATTCAATGTCCAGCTTTCACAACCCTATGATGCGACTGAAAATACCATGGCATGAGTAGAGTGCACCTTCGTCTTTAATGTGATATCTTTACTTTTCAACTCTTTAAAGAGGTCTTTTGCAACAGCTTTTCCCAATGCAATGCATCTTTTGATTTCTTGACTGCTGCTTCCACAGGGGTTTATTGTAGAACCAAGTAAATCATGGAGTTGCTTATTGACCCCGTTGTAGGGATTTTTGTATGACATAGAGGAAATGTAGGGGCTGGGATTTAGCTCAGTTGGTAGAGCACTGCTGTCTCTGAGGTCCCGAGTTTGATTCCCAGCACCACAAAATCGGAGAAGGACATGGCAACCCACTCCCAAGGCAATCCCGAAACAGTCAGCCATTGAAAACCCTATGAGGGTCTCCGTGAGTTGGACTTGACTCGACGGCACCTAACAACAACAAGAGGAAATGTAATAAAGTGTTTGCATTGGTGGCACGAATGACCACTGCAGTCAGAAATGCTGGTGAAGAGCCACAAACCCGGGCACAGCTGTTGGCCACCTGCAGTGGTGAGGAGCACGTTTAAAATGCCCTCTCTCGGACCACTGCTGACTGAGCTGCTGAGCCCTTAAGTCTTGTGGCCAAGGCCGCCAGGTCTGAGAGGGCACCCACGTGCTCCCAGGGCAGCCTGGGCTCCCTGAACGTTCCATCTGAGCCTCACGCTTCTCTGTCCCTTTGCCCCTGGGGTCAGTGGGCTGAGAGGTGCAGTGATCCGACTCCCCTCAGTATGGACGCATGGAAAGATCAGCACCAATTTGCCTGTGGCCTCTTCCATGGGTTGACTGAGAAGGACCCCTGCTCCACGTGAGGAGCTGCAAGATGGCGGAGCTCCCGGCCTGGGTCCCTGAGTGGCCATGTGGAGCAGGGCAGTTGCCACTTAGCCTCAGTGAGAGCCCAGCTTCTGCTGGGTTGAGCTCCTGAGGTTTGGGGGCTCTCTGTCCATGTACCTTGCAGCAGAAGCCAGTTTAGTCCGGGCAACATAGCCTTCTCCCCAACTCCAAGGCATAACCCATTGCATGAGAAGCTGGGTGAAGCCAGGCACTGTGGTGCACGCCTGTAATCCTAGTCCTCAGGAGGCCGAGGCAGGAGGATCGCAAATTTGAGGCCAGCCTGGGCTACATAGTGAGACCCTGTCTCAAAAACAAACAAGAACAGCAAACCAAAAAAGAATAAGAGAAGCTGGGGGAACACTGTCTACCCCACCTTCCCGGGTACCCCCGGTTCTCCCCACTTCTCCCTGGAACAGCCTGAGCTGCGCTCGGCCACACAGCTGCATGGGACATGCTCGTCCCACAGATGCAGACTCTTGTCCGTGCCTGGTTCTTGGCAGGGCCAGAGCTGCGGGCTGGCACTGGCCAGCCCCTCTTCTCCGTGGGGCCTTTCTGAACCTGGCAGAGCCATGGAACCTGGGCACAGCTGGGGTCCCTCCTGCGGGTACCCTCTGGAGCCAGGAATGACCACAAAAGCCCAGCTGCTGCTGGCAGGATGGAGGGACATCCGTGCCACGGTAGCCCAGGTGTTCCTGCCAGCTCAGAGGCCAGGCGTCACCCATGGGCCAGCAAAGGCCCAGTTGGCAGGGGCATGGTGTTGCGGGGAGCCTGGGGCTCTGGGCCTTCTGAGCCCGTCCCTGCCCAGCCCTCTCTACCTTCTCTCACCCTGGCTGTCCTCTGTCTCGGGGCCCCTGCCCACCTGCCTGGTAAACCCTCCGGCCGGTGCCCCGCATCTGGATGCTTCCTGCCCCTCATGCCCAGGGCTCGGAGGCCGCCCTCTTCTCCCCTGTTGCACGCTGCCACTTGGCTGTGGATGCTGGTTGACTCGCCCTGGGAGAGTGTGGCCGTCAAGTGCAGGGGCTGTGCCAGGCCTGGGGCCAAGCTCCAGCTTGTCACAAGCTGGCTGTTCTCTTGTCCGGGCTCAGGGTGGATGGACAGACCGCTGCTCTTCCCCACGGAACCACACCTGTGTGCCTGCACCTGCTCCGCACGGGCCTGTCGCCTGCCTGCCACACATGCCCTCCTCTCGGAACACCATGAGCGCACGTGGTGATCGCGCACGCTTCTGAAGTTGTTCTGATTTTCAACCCTGCCTTAGCCAGGGTTGCGCGGAGAGAGGCCAAGATGAGGCCGGGATCGTGGGGTGGGAACAGTCGCAGGGAAGCTGCGTGAGCTGCTGGGGGTGGGCGAGAGAGAAGGAGGAGCCGTCAAGGGGGTGGCCTGGGGTTGGTCACCACTGTGGGCAGCGGGGGTCCATCCCTGCTGGGAGCCTCCGAGCCCCGTCACTCGGGCATCTTGAGTCCCCATGGATGGAGGGGGCTGGCGCTAGCCCGGCTCTGCAGGCCCTCGGGTAGGACTCATGCTGGTGACCTTTCATGTTGAGGGGTACAGAAAGCGACCTGAAGGTCTCAGGGTGGGCACAGGGGTCGTTCTGGGCACCTGCCTGGGTCTGTCCCCTGCTTGGAGCTCACCTGGAGGCGGGGATGAGGTGACAGGCACCTGAAGCATCTAACTTGGCGCCTGTTTTACAGACAAGTAAACTGAGACCCAGAGAGACGGGTCATTCAAACAGTTCTGACGGCCGCTCACAGAGCATGAGTACCGGGGGGACCGAAATTCCCATTCATTCTATTCCTCCTTTCAGACCTCATCTCTGCACCCCACGGGGGCCCCAGGAGGACGGGGGAGAAGCACACATCTCCTCCCAGCCCCTCGGGGTCCTTTTGGGGGGACCTTTGGGTGCTCATGAGCCTCAGGGGGCTCTGCTAGGGGTCAGGCGGGCTGGAGTCAGGTCCTGGCACCACGTGGTTCGCTGAAGGGGCCTTGCTGCCTCTTTGAGAGAGGCCACTTCCACAAGCGGGGAGGCCCAGTCCTCCCCTGGCAGGGCTGTTAGCGGGGTGTCCAGGAGCCAGGGCTCTGGGGACCTTTCCAGGGCCAGCGGATCTCAGCGGGGACAGGTGTGTGTGCTTGGGACGTCCTGCAGGGAGGCTGCCGCCCCAGGGCTGGTGAGCGTCATTCTCCCACCGCGCAGGGAAAGTTGGCCCAGCCACTTGCCCGAGATGGCACCGCCAGCCGTGGGCTGGCTGGGGTTAGAGCTCAGCCTGCTAACTCTTGACTGTCACGTGGCAGGCAGGACCATGAGCCTCACGGTGCGGGCCCAGTCCCCAGCACAGTTCCTGGGACATGGCGAACTGGGAAGGAAATGGTGCCTTCTTGGGTTTAGGGTCCTGGTGGCCAGGGGAAGCCAGGGGCCCCCGGCCAGCCCCAGGAATGAGCATGGTGTGAGCCACCTAGGTACCTGTAGGACCCTGGGTCTTTCCTTCCACCTCCCTGGCTCCTGCCTGCCCTCGCCCACCTCATCCTTCCTCACTGCCCTGCTTTCCTTTTGGGGAAGCAGCAAAGAAGCTGTTTCTAGCTCTGTACCTGGAATACCCACAAAGACAGAGTCTGACCAGGGCCCAGCTTGGGGGCCCCTGGCAGCTCACTGCCCCCAGGACGGGCCCTGGGCTGGCTGTTTTCAGCCCTCCCAGTGGCAGTGAGGATTTGAAAGAGGCCCACGGCTGCCCAGTTTTCATTAATTGGATCTAAAAGGGTTTCTATTTTCTCCCTGAATACTGATTGATCCAGGCGAGGTAAACAGCACCGCCAAAAATGAGGGGGGCTGCCAAGGGAGATGGGGTAACGAATGTTACTTGACATTTACTCAGAGAGCGGAGGGAGGGGGGAGGAGATGACTCACACCCGGAGCCTCGGCCCACGGATTCTGCAGAAATGAGCAGCCGTGAGGCAGGAGGGCTTCGAAAAGCTCCTGTCCCCCCGCCCCCTCCACCGCGATTGATTTCGCAGCTTCAGGGAGCCCTGGGTGTTCTCCTCTCCCAGGTAGAGGGGGTCCTTCAATGGCTATATGTTTAGCTCATAAGGTGGGACCCCTGAGTGCAGGCTGGGCAGGGCTGATGGCTTTTCCACTGGTGACAGGAGAGAGGTGAATTTCTCTCTCTCTGTGGGAGCGCTTTGCTGGGTGTGTGGGGGCGTGGCAGGGAGGCAGGCAGGAAGGTTGGGGTGCTTGGTGTCTCCCCCTGCTCCACTCTTCCAAAGAGCTCTGCCCAAGAAGCTCTGCTTCTGGCTGCCTCAGTTTCCCAACTTGGTGATATATCCATTGGTGTTGGCAGGAGGCAGAGTGATGGTTTGGGCATCGAAGATCAAGAGGAAGGGTACGGGCGATGGGGTCTTGCTCTCTGCATGGGATTGGTTGAGGATTTGGAGAGGGCACTAGGGAAGCTCTGGCTTCCCCATTTCCCCAACCACAGTCACCTACTCCGTGCAGGGAAGTCCTCTTTACTTGGTTGGTGAGTGTTTGTTGACACCTGCCACAGCCAAGTCTTTGCTAGTTGCTGTGGTCACACGGCAACAGGGCCAGGACCAACCTGCTTAGCCGGAGTGCCCTCCATGCCCTCCATGCCCTCTGCCCCTCCTGCCCTTCCCTGCTGTCTGAGCCCAGGGTACAGACCCCACGGTGGGCCTGCCCTCTTATGGCTCATCCTCCCTTGTCACCTGCACTTAAGAGCTGACTGTCCTGGCTCCTCTGGGAAGCTTTCCAGTCTCCTCTGCCAGGGAGACTCTTGCTCCAGCTGCCGGTGCCTTGATTTCTTAGGCTAAGCCCCTCCTCGCTCGAACCTGCTCTTTCTCAGAGTCCTGTCCTTGGGTGTCATCAGCCATGCAGCCGGGAGCCAGAGCCTGGCCCTTGCTGAGGCCCGTCCGTCCCTCACCTGCCGCCTCCCATAAGCAGCTGGACTCGGAGCCCACCTGCCTGGTCCTCAGCGTCTCTTAGACCTACCCGCAGCACTGCCCCACTCCAGGCTGCTGACATCTCAGCCCCTGCCGGTTCTCAGTCTCCACTCACTCCATTCCTGACTCAGCAGCCCAAGGACCTTTGGGGGGGTGGGGAATGACCGTCCAGGCGGGCCATCCTTGCCGTGGCTTCAGGCTTCCGTGGTTGCTGTGACGTCCATTCTCTACTTCCATGGAAAGCCACTTTGCCTTTTTCTCTGGCTGCTTTTAGGAATGTTCTCTTACTTTTGGTTTTCTGCACGGGTTCACTATGGTGGCTTGAGATGCAGATTCTTTGATTGTCTCTTTACCAGGACTTTTTGGTGTCTCGAATCCATGGGCCTCCATCCGTTCTAGAGAATTATCAGCCATCATCTCCCGCTCTATTTCTCTTTCTCTTTCTGCCTTGCTGCGGCTTCGTGAGCCCTGGGCAAGTGCCCTATCACTGAGTGACACCCCTAGCCTGCAGCCACTCTCTGTTAAACATGGTTCTATTGTCTTTGTCTTCAAGGTCCAACTGAGCACTACATTTTCTATCCTTTCTCTTATCCTCTCCATTTTTCCTTCTTGATCTCTCTCTGAAATACAAGCTGGAATTTTCTTTTGACCTATCTTCTTTTAACCCGATTCTTTCTTTGACTGCATTGAATCCATTCTTCAACTCAGCTCTCGAATACTTTTTAATCCTTTATTATTTTACTCCTTTACTACTCAGAGAACACAGGGAAGGAGGAGATGAGTCACACTTGGGAGCTTGGCCCACAGGTTCTGCAGAAAAGAGCAGCCGTGCAGCAGGTGAGCAGGAGGGTTCCCCCAAACTTCAGCTCCCTGATTTAGAAGGTTCCACAGGCACCAGGGAGCCTCCACTCCCAGGAGGAGGGGGTCTCTAGGTCTTTAGCTGGCTATGCATTTGCACGTGAAGATGGGAGCCCTGACTTCAGGGGGGGTGCGCGTGCGCACACACGCCTGCAATGTGCACTCGCAGCACACACACGGTTCTGCAGAAGAGCGGGAAACACGTGCAGTGTAATGACCAGAGACGAAATGTGTGCTGGGCCATCACCAACAGGTCAGCAAATAAAATCTCCATTTTGTTGTTGCTTTGGGCTGTGCTTTTCTGTGATGCTCAGATCAGACCCAGGTCCTCGTGCATGCTGGGCAAGTGCTCTACTGCCGAGCAGCGTTCCCAGCCCCCACATCTCTGAGTTTTAAATTTCAACTATTGACATGTTCACTTCTAGAGCTTCTTCTTCTTCTTTTTTTTTTTTTTAAATAATGAATTTGCTATGTCACTTTTTGTAGTTTTATTTATTTATGTGGGTCTTACTGTGTAGGCGGGGCTGGGATTTAGCTCAGTTGGTAGAGCGCTGCTCTGCAGTCTCTGAGGTCCCAAGTTCGATTCCCAGCACCGCAAAATGGGAGAAGGACATGGCAACTCACTCCCAAGGCAATCCTGAAACAGTCAGCCATTGAAAACCCTATGAGGGTCGCTATGGGTCGGACTCAACTTGACGGCACCTAACAACAACAGCAACTGCGCAGGTGAGGGTGGCCTGGAACTCGCTGGGTAACTCAGGCTGGCCTTGAACTTGGGATTCTCCTGCCTTAGCCTCCACAGTGCTGGGATTACAGGTGTGCACCACGACGCCTGACTACCTTTTATATTTCTATGTTCATTTGTGATATTTCAAGCTTGTCTTTTTGTTTGTATTTGTTTGTTTAATTTGTATATATTTTTTGGTACTGGGGTTGGAACCGAGGCCTGGCACCTACTTTGCAGGTGCTCTATCACTGAGCTGCACCCCTCAGCTCCATTAAATTCTTGTTTTATTTTAAAGCTTGAGACAGGCTGCCTGTGACCTTGAACTTGTGCTCCTCCTGCCTCTGGCTCCTGCGTTGTGGGGATTACAGTCAGGCGCCTGGCTGCCCGGCTTTATTATGTTTTTCAGAATTTTGCTGTGCGGGCTGGGCACTGAGGTCCACACCTATCAGCCTAGTGATTCAAGAGGCTGAGGTGGAAGGATCTTGAGTCTGAGGCTGGAGGCAGCCTGTACTTAGTGAGACTCTGTCTCAAAATTTTATAAAATTTGCTGGGTGCGGTGGCGCACGCCTGTAATCCCAGCGGCTCAGGAGGCGGAGGCAGGAGGATCGCAAGTTCGAGACCAGGGGCAGTCTGCATAATTTAGCGAGACCCTGTCTCAAAAAGTAAAAAAATGGGCTGAGGGTGCAGCTGAGTGGTCCAGCACTTGCAGAGCATGCAGGCGCGAGGCCCTGGGTTCAACCCCCAGGACTGCAAAAATAAATAAATAAATAAACAATAAAAATAAAAAATTTTGAAAAGGGGATGGGGGTGCGGCTTAGTGGTAGAGTGCTTGCCTAGCATGTGGGAGGCCCTGGGTTCAACCCCCCAGTATTGTAAGAAATAAGTAAATAAATAAATGGAAATAAATGAAATAAAATAAAATTTGCAGTGCTGTGGACTGAACCGAGGGCCTCATGCATGCTAGGTAAGTGTCCTACCACTGAGCTGTGCCCCCAGCCCATCTTTTAACTCTTTCAGGAAATGGTAAGCAGGGTTGTGTGCGGTCTGTGTGTGCTGATTTCAGTGTCTGAAGCTTTGGGCTTGTGTTTCTGCGGGTTTTGTTGTTGTTGCTGTTTCTCGCGGTGCCCCACATCTTCACGTGCCTTCTGTGCTGTGTGGTGTGGTGTGGTGTTTGGGAAATTAAGGGCTGGGAGAATTTCAGGCATGAGGTGAGGTTCCCTTCCTTCAGAGGGGACCTTTGTTTGCTTCTAACATGCACTTGTATTCTCTACCTGTCTGGATCCACTTTAATCCAAATTTGAAGTTCTCTCAAAGATATGAGCCATGCCGGTGCAGTGGCGCACGCATGTAATCCCAGCAGCTCAGGAGGCGGAGGCAGGAGGATCGCAAGTTCGAGACCAGGGGCAGTCTGTGTAACTTGGCGAGACCCTGTCTCAATAAAGTAGAAAAAATGGACTGGGGGTGCAGCTCAGTGGTCCAGCACTTGCAGAGCATGCAAGTGTGAGGCCCTGGGTTCAATCCCCAGGACCACAAAGGAAAAAAAAAAAAAAAAGATATGAGCCATAAATATCCAGACTGGGGCTGGGATTTAGCTTAGTTGGTAGAGTTCTGTGCTGCAGTCTCTGAGGTCCTGAGTTCGATTCCCAGCACCGCAAAAATGGGAGAAGGACTTGGCAATCCACTCCCGAGGCAATTCCAAAACAGCCATTGGAAACCCTATGAGGGTCGCTATGAGTCGGACACGACTCGACGGCACCTAACAACAACAATATCCAGACTGTCCTTCCTTCGTCCCCTTCCACCCCACTTGCCCCAGCCCTGGCACGGAGTGGCTCCTGAATCCTTCTAGCCGCCTCCCTTGAAGCTCATGCTGTCTCCCTGACCCAAATTAAGATTCGGGCCTATAGATGTCAGGGATAGGAAAATATACCACAGGGGTCGTTTTCACTCCAAGTACAGAAATCTCTATTTCATAAAGTTCAGTCCTTTGCACACAAATGTCAAAGCCCATTGCTAGAGCGCGCAAGGTAAGGAGGCATCCAATTCAACAATGGTACCCACGGCCTCTGTGTCTGTCTTGGGCTAGAATTCCTAACTGTGGGGACTTCAGCAAAGAAGTGATCTGTGCTTCCGATTACCCATCTGTAAGAAAGGGGAAACCGCACCATGCACCTCTGAGTTAATGGGGGGCCAGGCAGATGGCGCCTTCCCACTGGATTATATTTACTGTGTTCTCGAGGGTGAGCGCCGCCACACCGCATGTCCCTCCCTGGCCCCCTATGTTTCCCTCCCCCAGGGAACCCTTCCCTTCCCCTGACTGGTCGCCGGCCTCCTCCTCCAAGGTGAGGTCCTGCCTCTTCCTTGGAGGCCTCTGCCAGGTCCACCCTCCATGGGCAGGATGTTACCGTCCATTTGGAGCACTGATTGAGCACCACCTGTGTGCCCGGCCCTGTAATGGGGACGCAGCTTTGAGGGACACCTTGGGGTGTGTCCCAGACTTACCAGCAGAATAGGGGGCTCTGGCACAGACCAACTGCCTGGCTGGCTTCTCTGCAGCTCCCCTCCCCCCAGTCCCTGGCTGTCACACAGAGTGGGTGGTAGGACTTGGGATGGGGGGAGATGGCAGAGAAGAGGGTTTTCTTCCTCCTGGGATCGATAGCGGTGATGGTGACACCCCTGTAATTTGTGAGGAGCTTATAGTGTTGCCCCCATGTCCTCGCACCCAGTCTTGGTTATGAAGGACAAGATGGGGCTGACCATTTTACAGATGGAGACCAGAGACCAGAGAGGGTCGGTGACTGCTCAAAGTCACACAGCATTCACAGCCTGCTCCTCAGAGCTCCTGGGAAGACTCACCCTTTGCTTCCTGGAGTTGCACCATCGAGGCACAGAGCAGGGGCGGCCTCTCCGAGCCTGGAGATGGATGCGGTCTCCATTCCAAGTTCAAGGGAGGCCCTGGCAGAGTCTGCAGTCAGGAAGTGATGGACCTGAGGTGGTTCTCGGAGGAGAAGGCGTGGAGCTGGGGGAGAGCAGAGGGGAGGCGGTGTGGCTGGGGCAATGAGGGAGCTGTAGAAACAGAGATGGGGGTGGAGGGACAAGGGGGTTTGGGGGTGGGGAGGAAGGACAAGTCAGGTGGATGGGGCCTGGGGCTGAGGGCAGGGAGGACTTGGCTCTGCAAGGACCAGGCAGGGACAAGGTGCATCCTTGCAGGTGGAGGGAGCCTGGAGGGGCCGGTAAGATGGGTGTCGTGGGGACAAGGAGGCAAGGAATCTGGATTTCCCTAAGGTGCCTTTGGGTCATCCAAGGTGGGGGCATCTGGCCTCCACAAAGGTGGCTGGGACTTAGGGACCAGCGATGACCCAGCTTCGTCAGGTCTTGGGGCCTATTCCTCCGGGTTCCTTTCCTCTGGAAGGACAACCCCAGGGACTTGGTCGCACCTTGGACTCAGTCTCATCTGTTTGTCTCCTGGTTTCATCATCAGGAGCCGAATGAATGAATGACCACTGTCAATTCCTCTGCTCCTAGG
This sequence comes from Pedetes capensis, assembly GCA_007922755.1. Classification (NCBI taxonomy): domain Eukaryota; kingdom Metazoa; phylum Chordata; class Mammalia; order Rodentia; family Pedetidae; genus Pedetes; species Pedetes capensis. The sequence continues at coordinate 12,327 of VMDO01015484.1, forward strand.
CAGCTTTCACGAGCTGGCGCCTAAAGACACGCTTACTCCTTGACGAGGGAGGCAGGCCTGCCTCAGTTTCTCCTCCTGTCTTGGGAATCCAGATGACCTTACAGTGAAGGGAAGAGGATGCCGAGGTAACAGATAACACTGATCTCCCAGCACCGACAGCTGCGGGGCGCCAGCCAGTCCTGCAGCGGGGTACGCGGCGTGGGTGGATGTACGCAGCTCGCCCGGCCTCTCCTCTCCTGCTCCCCGTCGCCACACTGGGATGGAAGCCCTGCAAGGCCTGGGCTTTGGCTGTTGGCTCACCAGCACCTAGGACTGGGCCTGGACACCGCGCGGCTCAAGCAGGGTCCACTGAAATTTCCCATTAAGTCCAGGCCGGGGCCCTTCCGCTTCCTTCTATTTCTGCCCAGAGGGCCATCAGCCTTTCCATAGAACACAGCTGGTGACAGTGATGTCTTCGGAACCGGACCATTGTTCAAATGCCACCACCTGTGCAGGACCCTTAGCATCACCTGGCACTCAGCAAGTACCCAGTGGTGTCTGCCGTTGGCACTATTTGGGGGTTTCCTCTCCTCCCTTAATTTCCATCAGACTTTGAGCCAAGCATGTCACAGCCGTGCCTCAGTTCCCCTTCGGCGAGAGGAGAACTTGCTGTGATCCCACTAGGCACTGGAGGGACCTCTGGTGGCCCACAGAAGCCCGTTAGCAAATGCTTGTCTATGACAGAGAAGCGAGTTTTCCTGCCGGGGTTTGCGGGGGCGACGGTGACATTCTGGTACGTTGTAAAAGTGCTTTCAAATACAATAAATGCTTCCCCTACACCCTCATACCGGGCCTCAGTTGTGGAGGACAGGGCAGGTCTGTATGTCCATTTTACAGATGAAGGACTAGAGATCAGAGAGGGACAGTGACTGCTCAATGTCACACAGCTAGTTGGTAGCCTAGAAGCCACTTCTCCCCCACACCCCTGCCATCTGGACAGAGAGGATGAAGGGAGGGTTTGCCTGTCCTTCCTACTGGCCCACAGCTCTGTCAGGGGTGGGGTGGGCTGGGGTGGGGTGGACATGACTTGATGCTCTGGAAACATTTGTGGTTGGAGAAAGGGAAGTAGATAAGGCTGGAGCCAAGATGTCTGTCCTCGGATTCAGCCATGATTCTGGCCAGACACCTGGGACCGTCCTTGCTTCCTATTTTTCTTACCTCCTAGGTTTAAACCATGTCCTGTTGGCTCTAGCCACAGGGACCCTGTTGGCCTGGCCACCTGAGGTCACTATTCCATCTCCTGGTGGTCGCCAAATAACAGCCAAGCACTGGCCCTGCTTAAGCCCCCAGTGGCCTTGGCTCAGCCCCCTGCTTCCAGCCTGGGCTTGTGGTGGCCATGGTCTGGCCTGAGCCTCCCAGCGTTGTCTCCCAGACCCATACCTGGCCCACGGCACTCCAGCCCCACGGGCCTTTCATCCACTCCTACTCTGGGGCTTTTTGCTGACGGTTCCATAACCGGATACGCTTTTCTGCGCCCTGCGTGGCTGGCTGCTCCTCGGCCTAGAGATCTCAGGTTGGACGCCACCTCCTTAGAGGCCTCCGCAACCGGCTGTTCACAGTGTAGCCCTTGGTTATTTCTCTCTCCCGTCTTTCCATCCACAGCGTTCGCAGGCGTTTGCCACCCTCCTGTCTTCTCTTCCTGCCTTTCTGCTGTTCAGGGTCTGCCTCTCCCGCCTTCCAGAGAGGTCTTTGTCATCTTTGTGCAACCACTGTGTCTTCTGCTGCTTTTTGTCTTCAGCATTGGGGGCGGGGAATCAAACCCAGGGCCTCACACATGCTAGGCAAACGCTCCATCTCTGAGTTGCACCCCAGCCCCTTCTTTTATTTTTGATTTTGAGACAAGGCCTTGCTAAGTTGCACAGGCTGCCTCTGGCCTTGAGCTCGTGATCCTCCGGCCCCGGCCTCCTGAGTCACGGGATTAAAGGCCGGCGCTGCGCCGCCAGGTTGTGCATCCTCTTCTTTGCACGGCATTTGGTAGCTGCTCACTGGATATTGTGTGGATGAAGAACCATCTGTCTATAAAGCAGTGACAGCGCATGACTCGTGGCTGTTCTGAGCCTCGGTGGGTTAGTGCCTGAGACCCTCGGCCGCCACGAGCTTCCGGCACAAAGTCAGGGTCTGAACACGGCTTGCGTCTTCCTCCCCCCCAACACGCGGGGAGCTGAGTCCCAAATCCCTGCTGTTCCTGGCATGGCTGGGCAATAAATCTACTGAATGCTTGAATGATACGTTTTCAAGACACAGGAACAGGGTTTGCCACTGGCCCTAGCTATTGGCTTTCGTGCCTCGGAGCCCTCACCCCACCCTCAGAGGGGAGTGACTTGGAGTGAAGAGCAAGGAACGAGACTGACCCCCGAAAGTCCAGCGGGCTCGGGGGCAGGCCCACGCAGGGAGGCGCTTGGGAGGGCTCAGGGCGGGATGCTGGGTCCCTGGCTGGGCAGAATGAAAACACACATACAGCATTCAACACACATGTCTTCACTGGGGTCCACTTCTTCCAGGAGAGTTCATAAGGAGGCGTTCACTACTGCCTTTGGACTCCAGAAATCAGTGAAAGTTCAAAAGTTCTCAGGGCGTTAGGATGAGCCCCGGGGTACCCAGAGACCCCTCAGTCTCTGAGAGCAGTGCAGAGCATGTCTCTGCGGTGCCTGGGGTCTGCTCCTTAGACCCTGAGTGTCTAGTATGGTGTTTCAGTCACTCCGCCAACTTGAAGGTCCTGGCGGTCCTGTTCTGGACCTTTCTAGGGGGAAGGGGTGGGGGCCCACTGGGTATCTACATGGGCCCCATCCCCCTTGTTCTAAGGTGACTTCTTGAACTTCCCAACTGTCCCAGCATCTTGGGAGAAGAGTATAGCCTACGATGTAAGAGCAATGACCCAGGTTCAAATCCTACCTCTATCCCAAATTAGAAGTAAAATGAGTTTATCAAGGTTGCAGGATACAAGGTCAATATACAAAACTGGATTGTCGCTCTATGCACTAGCAATGAACACTACGAAAATGAAATTAAGGAAACAATTCCGTTTACATTGGCATCAAAAAAAGGTAAAATACCAAGGAATAAATTTAATGAAAGAAGAATAAGATTTTCGCACAAACACATTTCTTGACTTTTCTGAGCCTCAGTTTTCTCTTCTGTAAAATGGGGATAATAAGGATCATTCCTGAAGTTGTGAGGATTCCATGATGCAACACGGCTGAGTGCCTGGCCTGGTTCCTGCCTCGGGAGCCCTATTTGGGCCATGGGTGGCATTCTGAGAGGACCAGGTTCTTGCCGTGGTAGAGCAGGTAGTGGGAGCTTCCTCTCCCAGGTGGGTCCCCCTGCTGAGGGTGCAGCAAGCACAGGAATCCAGTTGCCCTGTGGCCCTTGGAACACACAGGCTAAAAACTCCGAAAGGCTGTTTCTCTCCTGGGCTGCCACCATCGTCCCAGCCCCAGGAATACAAATGGTGTCAAGAGTAACAATGACAAGAACAAAGGCGAAAATAACCAGATTCATGGAGAGCTGAGCCTGTGCTTTAGGCTGTGTGGCGTACCTTACACAGATGATGCTGGGTCAGCCTCACAATGGCCTTGGGGGTGGCTTCCATCACTATCTTTATTTCATAGAAGAGGACACTCACACTTAGGGGTTTGCCCAGGCTTACCATGTCATGCACAGTGGGAAAAAGACAGGCCCCCAACTCAAAGTCTGGCTCCCAAGTCTGTGCTCTTGACCTCCCTGCCTGGCTACTTCCTTTTTGTCCATCTTTTCTCTACTAAGCATGAGGTAAGGAGCCACTTGCCTTTAGTCTGGTTGCTTGAGCTCTCCAGGGCTATAGGGGTGACAGGGACAGAGCTGACTTGCAACCTGGTGTTCCCTGCTGGACCTGGCTCATCTCAAACCATCCAGACCCTCCAAGCCCAACTCAAGCCTTTGTTGTTGTTGTTTGTCTTTATAACCACTTAATATACATTCTGGGAGAAGGACCTGGCAACCCCCTCCCAAAAATCAATCTGCCATCGAAAACCCTATGAACAGCAGAGAAGCACTGACCATAGTGTTTCCCCTGTTGTACAGAGGGTCGCTAGGAGTCGGATACCGACTCGACGGCACCTAACAACAACAACAATATACATTCACTTTTGCATATAGACTACACTCATTCCCTATGGTAGCTTTAAGTATAGGCCACTGCTTGAACCTGTGCCTAATGTTTCCTGCAGAGATGACTCCTATCCAGGCAGCAGGTCTGGCTTCTTCTTGACCGGCCTGGAAAGCCTTAATGCATCTTTTCTTTCCTGGCAACTTCAATGCATCCATGGATTCTCTGACTTTTTCTGACTGCCCTGGACTTGGCCTTGGCAATCGCTGCGGCCTGGCCTCCTGCTCCAGGGTTGGATGCCTGTTTCTTGCTTTTGGTAGAATACGACAAAGTGTATGTGAGTCTTCATTACTTTTGTTTCTTAATTGTTGACAGGTCCGTGAAGCTCCAGGTCTTGCTTTTTCTTTCCCCTAATTCTCTGGGGATCACAAATCTCTCCCAGTCCTTTCCTTGGCAACGTGGTGGGAAGCAGTCTACCCTAATGTGAGGGTGTGACATTTAGTGTGACATTTTGGTGTGAACAAAGTAAGAGGAAACCTGTAACTTGCACCTGCAGGAACCTGGGGAGTTAGAGGCGAATGACCTAGCGGCCTTCACGGTGGCCAAGATTCTTGTATGAAGACTGGCCACTCTGCTGGCTGGCTGCAGCCATCTTTTCACCTAATGCCCACCTCTAGGTCTGATATTCCTTTGACCCTCCTCCCTGCAGGCCCCCCGGCCAGGCCAGGCCTCTTCTCTCCTATGGCTAGGAAAAGCCGGGCTTTGGAGCCCCTTAGATCTGGATGAACGTTCTGCCTGCATCTGTGGAACATGGAGTGACTTTGGAAACTGGAAAGGGATCACCGTCTTAAATGTAAGAGCTAAAACTATAAAACACTTGGAAGAAAACATAGGAGTAAATATATGTGACATCCAAAGCAAAGGAACGAAAAGATAAATAGAATAGCAGACTTCTTTACCGCTGGAGACTTTTGGGCTGGGGATGAAGCTCAGTGGTAGAGCACTGTGCAAGGCTGTGGGTTCAATTGTCCCTCCCCAACACAGGCAAAAATAAAACAAACAAACAAACAAACACAAGAAAAAAGCAGAAGCTTTTGTGTTTCAAAGGAAATGAAGAAATTGAAAGGATAACCAACAGAATATGCGGATACTTTTGTAAATCACATAGCCAATAAGGGACTTGTAGCCTGAATATATAAAGAACTCTTATGACTCACTAATAAAAGACAAATAAGCCAATGTAAAAGTGGACAAAGAATTTTAGTAAGTTCCTCCAAAGGAGATATACAAACTTCAATAAGCATATGAAAAGATGCTTAACACCACTAGTCATTAGAGGAATGCAAATCAAATCCACAGTGAGAGAGCACTTCACTCCTACTTCTTCTTGTTGTTGTTAGGTGCCATCGAGTTGTGTCCGACTCAGGGTTTTCAATGGCTTTTTTGTTTGTTTGTTTCGGGATTGCCTCGGGAGTGGGTTGCCACATTCTTCTCCCATTTTTGTGGTGCTGGGAATCGAACTCGGCACCTCAGAGACTGCAGAGCGGCGCTCTACCAACTGAGCTAAATCCCAGCCCTTACTCCTACTAGGATGACCAAAATTAAAAGAATGAGCTGGGCATCATGGCACACACCTGTAATCCCAGCAACCTGGAAGGCTGAGGCAGGAAGATCTCAAGTTCGATACCAGATGCAAACTGTGCAGTTTAATGGGACTTTGTCTCAAGATTAAAAAAAAAAAAAAAAAAGGGCTGGGGTTGCAGCCCAGTGGGAGAGTGCTTGCCACATATTTGTGAGGCCCTGAATTCAACTTCCTACTGCCACAAAATAAATAAATAAAAATAAAATAAAATAAATTTTAAAAGGATGAGCAAAAACAAGTGTTGATGAAGATGTGGAGAAATTAGAACCGTCATGCATTGCCAGTGGGATTATAAAGTGATGGAGTTACCTTGGAAAACAGCGTGGTGGGTCCCCAAAATGTGATACATGGACTAGTTATCATGGTTTAGCAATTCCACTCCTATGTATAGGTCCAAGAGAATTAAACATGCATGTTCACACAAATATTCATAGCAGCTTTATTCATAATAGCCCAACATGGAGACAACTCATAAGTCCATCAAAAGGCGAATGGATGCGTAAAATGTGGTGTATCATCCAGAAGATATCATTTGGCCACAAATAGGAATGAAGTGTTGATACCTGCCACCATATGGACCTTGGAAATATTGTTGTTGTTGTTGTTCGGTGCCATAGAGTCGGTGTCCAACTCATAGCGACCCTCTGTACAACAGGCAAAACACTATTGTCAGTGCCTCTCTGCTATTCATAGGATTTCCAATGGTAGATTGTTTATTGGGAGTGGGCTGCTGGGTCCTTCTCCCTTGGGAATGTTACGCTAAGTAAAAGCAGCCAAGGCAGGTACTATAGCGCACGCCTGTGATCCCAGTGACTTGGAAGGCTGAGGGGGGAAGGATGGCATTTTGAGGCCAGAGGCAACCTGTACAACTTAGTGAGACCCTGTCTCAAAACAAAAAATAAAAAAGGGGTGAGGCTGCAGCTCAGTGCCGGAGCGCTTGCCTAGCATGCGCAAGGCCCTGGGTTCAATCCCAGTACTGAGCAAAAAAAGAAAGAAAAAAAAGATAGAGGGACTTTTATGGTATATGAACTACGCCTTGGTAAAGCAGCCATTTAAAAAGGGAGAGGCTCATCTCTGATCCACAGGCGGCCTAGGGACAGAGAAACAAGTCAAATGCCACCGTGGAGACGTGAGCACACAAACCAGGCTGTGGCCTTTCCACAGCGCAATAGACGCAGGTTCTTCAAGGAGCCAGTGGCCTGACAATAACGTTTCTAATAAGGACTGGGAGGTAACAACTGGAGGCCACATAGAGAAGGCACTCGGATTCTAATCTGAACTGCTATTGTTAGGTGCCGTGGAGTCGTGCCCTACTCATAGCGGCCCTCATAGGGTTTTCAATGGCTGATTGTTTTGGGATTGCCTCAGGAGTGGATTGCCACATCCTTCTCCTATTTTTGTGGTGCTAGGAATGGAACCTGGGACCTCAGAGACTATAGAGCAGTACTCTACCAACTGAGCTAAATCCTAGCCCCTAATCTGAACTGCCTGCAGCCGTAGCCTTGTGGCATCCGATCCAGTCGGGTCTCAGAAGTTAAGCAGGGTCCGGCCTGGTTAGCACTTGGATGGGAGACCGCCTGGAAACACCAGGTGCTGGAACACCAGGTGAAGGCTTGGGAGGTGGACCTGGCAACCCACTCCCAAAAATCAACCCGCTGTTGAAAACCCTGTGATCAGCAGAGAAGCACTGATAGTAATGTTTCGCCTGTTGTACGCAGGGTCACTATGAGTCAGATACCGACTCTGCGGCACCCAACAACAACAGCAGCAATCTGAACTAGTCACCTGGAAACTGGCACTGATAGGAATATCTGGAAATTAGCCTATGCCCTGGGTATCAGGTGACACCACGGGGGACTCTGAGCCCTTTCTCCTCCTTGTGTCCTGGTGGCCACGGTGGCTGCCCCAGCCAATGACTCTCCCGTGCGTGTGTGAAAAAGAGCCAGAGCGAGCATGGATGAGTCCACTCTCGCAGGCCCCTGAGAGTCCCAGGGTGGCGTCTGTCTTCTTCCCTGTGCGGCCGCGGTGGACACTGGCTGTCCCTGTGTGGGCAGCAGCCTCACACAGCCCCCTCAGTCCCCACTCAGCTCTCCGCCCCTGCCCCAGGTCACCTTCTGCCTCCCACTCCGGATGTCCAGGAGCCAGGCTTGGCGGGCCGGACAGCTGGACAATGGACCCTTTGGAGGCCGGGCCAGGGCCTGGGCCTCAGCCGCGGGCTGTGGTTGAGGCCACCACAGAAGGCCGCTTGTGGCCGGCGGGGCGGCAGCCAGAAATAGGTCTTACCGGCGCTGGTTCATGGGGGCCCCGCCCTGGGCTCAGCCTGGGAACAGGGTATTTGTGGAGCTGAGAGACCTTCGTCAGGAGACTGAGTCTATTTTGGGGTTTTCGGAGGCGGGGAAAAGAATGGACCCCTGCCTTTAGCTTCTGCCCTCCTCTGGGCCTTTCCTGCCAGCTCTCGAGTCCCCCTGAGCAGACCTCCTGCCCTGCCCTGCTGGCTGTGAGCCCTGTAAAGAGGCCAGGGGTGAATGAATGAATGAATGAATGAATGAATTCAAGGGCTATCTGGGTTTGGGGCAGGGCTTAAGAACCCCACGCCAGGTACCTCTCACCACAGCTTCTCTAAGGCCTTGTTCCTACCTCTGTGCCGGCCAGGGGCCTGGCAACAATGACCTCCGAGCTCATGGGGACTGGGGGCCCAGGCTCCCTGTGGGTCGGGGGCCAGCAACGACCTCCCTGAGCCTTGCTTTGCCCATCTGGCCAATGCGGACAAATCGAGACGATGCCTTGGCTCTGTGGGGACTTTTTTTTTTTTTTTTTTTTTTTTTTTGCAGTACTGGGGGTTGACCCAGGGCCTCACGCCTGCATGCTCTGCAAGTGCTGAACCACTGAGCTGCACCCCCAGCCCATTTTTTTACTTTCTGAGACAGAGTCTCGCTAAATTACACAGACTGCCTCTGGTCTCGAACTTGTGATCCTTCTGCCTCTGCCTCCTGAGCCGCTGGGATTACAGGCCTGCGCCACCACGCCTGGCGCGGGGGGGGGGGGGGACGTTTCTAGAGGGGATGGGCACGCAGATCGAAGCCCAGAACGTGCCTGTGGTTCCTGTCTCCTCCCTCCCCTCCCGCCGGGCTGTGGGCTGTCTGCTGTCCTGCTGTGGGGGTCTTACCGGAGCCCTGGGTAGGTGGGCTCTGCAGGCCTGGCAGGCGCTCTGGGGCGCACACTGGCCTCCCCACTGTCTGGCGGGGGGGGGGCCTTTGCTGGAGACCCGGCAGAGCCCCGCAGCCCCCTGCGCAGGGGCAGTGCCCTCCCCTCCCAGCCCCAGCTCCCCGGTTCCCCCACCCCGAGGCTCCCAGCTCAGCTCTGCACTGCAGCCTTCGCGGGCGCCAGGCCCTGCAGCGGTGGCGGTTGGCACAGGCGGTGGGAGGAATTTCAGCCGCTCTTCCCGCACGGCTTCTGCGGCTGCCTTCCTTCGCCCGGAGAGGGGCGGCGGCGCTGCTGACCGAGCAGCTCTGTGCGGTTCTGCCTGCGGTCTACGGGGACGTACAGACTCCGTTCAAATCCAGAGTCACGCAGGCGGGGGCGGGGGTCCCTTGGCGAGGGAGGGATGGGAGCTGTGTGCTTCTGGTTCTCCTGGAAGCGGGGGCCCAGGTCTTCCCCCTCCTGCCCCCTGGATGTCCTTGAAGCTATTTTTATGTGTTGCTGGAAACCAGAATCGCAGCCAGAGCCAAAGCGCTGACAGCTTCCTGGGCGCCCGGGGGTCTTGCCTGGGGGGGGGAGCAGGGCCATTCCAGCGGACTGGTGGCGCTGTTCCAGAGGCCCCACTGGGTGGGCAGGGAGCCTGGGTCCCCGGTCCCCATGAGCTCAGAGGTCATTGCTGCCAGGCCTGTGGCTGGCACGGAGGTAACAGCCCGTGAATTCATTCACTCATTCACTCATTCATTCATTCGCCCCTGGCCTCTTTACTCATCATGCACTCAAGCAGGGACTTCCAGGTGCAGGTGGAGGGTCACCCACAAAACACACAAAGCCTTGTGTTCAAGACTCTCGCAGATGGGACAGTTACACTCTGCCTCGATGCCTCCTGCGTCTCCTCACCGCCCACTGGAGACACATGAGAGGAACGGGTCACAGGCATGTTCCGGCGCAGCCAGCCCTCAGGACCGAGAGCCCTGACCTTGCCTGTTCAGCTCTCCCCTGCGCCCTGCCCTCTGCCAGCCCGGTCAGCCCCTTCCATGGCTCTGAGAGCCTGGTCTACAGAGGTGCAACCACAGAGGAGGGGGACAGGGGCCGAGTGGGCACTGCTGGGTCAGCGGTGGGAGACTCTTGGCTGAGGACTCTGGACAAACTAAAAGGAAGCAAAGAGCAGGAGGGGCGGGGCTCCAGGGAGCCACAGGAAGAGCTGAGCTTGCGGGAAAGCGGGTGAGGGGTCTGGACCAGAATGTGGTACAAGAGCCGTGGAGACAGAGGTGGGGGCTGAGAAATGTTTCTCGGGTGTAACGTGGACTCTCCTTAAGGTCCTTTGTAGGACATAAAAACTAGTCTTGATCTCTATAAAAGATGCTTGGGGTGGGCACGGTGGAGCACACCTGTAATCCCAGCGGCTTGGGAGGCAGGAGGATCACAAGTTCGAGACCAGAGGCTGTCTGGGTAATTTAGCGAGACCCTGTCTCAAAAAGTAAAAAAATGGGCTGGGGGTGCAGCTCAGTGGTCCAGCACTTGCAGAGCATGCAAGCGCGAGGCCCTGGGTTCAACCCCCAGTTGTTGTTGTTGTTAGGTGCTGTCGAGTCGGTATCCAACTCATAGCGACCCTCACAGGGTTTTCAATGGCTGAGTGCTTCAGGATTGCCTTGGGAGTGGATTACCAGGCCCTTCTCCCATTTTTGCGGTGCTGGGAATTGAACTCTGGGCCTCAGAGACTGCAGCACAGCGCTCTACCCACTGAGCTAAATCCCAGCCCAACCCCCAGTACCACAAAGAAAAAAAAAAGGATGCTTGGTCACTGTCCTGAGCTTCTTCAGTGAGACTGTGTGGCCACAGGGCCACTGGACCACAGGGATTGTTTGGGTTACATTTCTACCGCGCGCAAGGCTCTTGGAGATGGCGCTGCGCCTCACTTTAGCTCCACTGCTCCCCTTTGCCTGTCCCTCCTGCAGCCCCTCCTCTAACCTCCAGCCTCCAGCCTCAGCTGCCTCCTCTGGGCTCCTGGAGATCCTGGCTCTTGGCTTCCCACGCCCCACTGTGACAGCTACCTGGAGCTGCTCCCTGCTCTCTGCCCTGGCCGACCCAAGGTGTTTAGTCCTCCAGGCTTCTTGCTCCCTTTCCTTGGTCTTCTGCTTGGCCCACACAGACTAGTTCTCTTCTTTCCTACCTTGGTATGATTTTTAGTTATAGCTTAGAAAAGGAAATTAGTGCCTGGGGAACTTTCTTTTCTTTTTCTTTTCTTTTCTTTTCTTTCTTTTTTTTTTTTTTTTTTTTTTTTTTTTTTTTTTTTTTGTGGTACTGAGGGTTGATCCTGGGGCCTCACGCCTGCATGCTTTGCAAGTGCTGGACCACTGAGCTGCACCCCCAGCCCTTTTATTTTTTCTCCTTACTTCCTGAGACAGGGTCTCACTAAGTTACATAGACTTCCTCTAGTCTCGAACTTGCAATCCTCCTGGCTCCACCTCCCAAACCGCTGGGATTACAGATGTGCACCACCACGCCCAGCTTTTAATTTTTTATTTTGAGACAGGGCCTCACTAAGTTATGCAGACTGCCTCTGACCTCGAACCTTCGATCCTCCTGCCCCTGCCTCCTGAGCCACTGAGATTACAAGCATATGTCATCATACCCAGCAATGCATGGGTAACTTTTGCCAGCTCTTAGGACAATTCACAGATCATATCCAGGGAAACGAGACTGGCTGGTCACATTTTCTTGCTGCGTTCACACGAAACAGCAACTCATTCATGAAAAAACAAAAACAACAGCTGGAACCGACTACACACCAGATAGTCTGTGGGATCTCAGTGAGCACATGTATTTAACAGAACTCAAACGCATAATCCCAACCCTAACACCAGACGAAACCTAAACCCAACCCTAACCCTCGTACCAACCCTAATCCTAAAGCCAACCCTAATCCTAAACCCACACTAACCCAAATCTTAACCTCATCCCTGAATCTATTCCCAAACCAACCCAAACACTAAAACCGACCCTCATCCCAGCCCCAACTCTTCCCCTAACCCCCAACTCAACCCTAACCCTCCCCCACCCCCAGCCCTGGTTTTAGCCTTTGTGGTAGAGCTCCATCTATAAGCGTGTCTCCTCCTTTCTCTGTGGGGCACACTGAGAAGGGGTGAAACTCAGTTCTGACTCAAGCATCTCGTGTCTTCGCCCAGGAAGAGGTGGAAGGCGGGTGAGACCAGATTGTACACCAACGGGGTCCAGAAGGAAGCTGAAAAATAGGGGTGTGCACTTTAGAGGAGACCCCCACGAGCCTATTTTGTAGCCATTTTCTGGAACCAGATCCTCAGTGTGAGGCTGATTGGTCCCCTCTCTGGCCTCTGGGTCACACAGACTCCCCTTTGGTGAACACCTTGAGCTCCTCTGGCTCCAGACTCCAGGCACCTGCAGAATTCCCTTTGCCCGGAATATCTTTACTCCTCATGGGCTGACTCCCGCACAGTCCTCAGGCACCTCTTCCCGGTCACCTCCCCAGGGAGCCCTGCCCTGCCCGCCCCTCCCCCAGGCTCCTTTTTATTTCTGTGCGCTCGTGACTTCTGTACTTTCCTTCCAGGCCATTTATGGGTATTTGCGGCCATGTGTTTGCGTGTTCATTTCCTTAATGTCTGTCTCTAGCCAGATGGTGACCTCTTGCAGGCAGCAACTGCTTGGTTACCTCGGAAGCCTCGTTCTTAGCAGCGTGACTAGCACACAGCTGAGTTGCAGAAAACTTTGCAGAATGAATGAATGGATAGATGGATGGATTTCCCGTTTCTTCTTAAAAGTGACACAGAGCCCAGCCAATCGAAGCTCCAGGCTAGGAGATGTTTGTCCCAGGCCCTGCACTGGGCTCTGGGGAACCAGGGAAGAAGATTCCAGTCCCTCTTGCTGCAGTTTGTCATCCATTTCTGCTTTTGCCAAACACTCTAAGACTTAGAAACAGAGGTATAGGAGAATCAATTTCCTCAAATCCGATTCTCTACCATACCAAGTGGAAAGTTAGCTGGTAATATCTTCATTGTTTTACAAGATGCTTTTGCCAGGAGAGGCAAAACCGCGAGTGTGACCCAAAGCTATCCTGCTCCCCAGCTCTTGGCATTGGAACTTTCCTTCACCCCTGCCCTGGGGTGCTTAGCTTTGCCTCTACCTCTAGGAATTCTGCAGCCTGGCTGCTGCCACGGGGGCCCTGAGACTCCAGTTCTATCTTCCTGTCTTGTGGGTGGGCACACTGAGTCCCACATTGGAACCAGCCATAGGCAAATGAGTCAGAAGTCAGGGCCCCAGGATCCTCTGGCTGAGGAAGTGGGTTCTTCAGCCCTGAATGAGGTCCTCCTCTCCGGGGGAGCAGGAAAAAGACCTTGATCATAAGGGTCACTCCTGTTTGTTGATCGCTTCTGGTTCCTGGGTCCTCTCAGCTACCTCACAGATGGCGAAGCAAAAGCTCGGGAAGGCTGTCACATGCACAAAGGTCAGGGTAGCTGGTGGCTTGTGTCGCTATTGCTGGTGTCAAAGAACTCAATTCCGAGGGATTCCACAATCCTAACCTTACACTTTACAGGCAAAGAAACTCCCAAGAGTGACAAGTTGTCAAGATGTCACCAAAAACACGCGGTGCAGACCTTAGCACTGCGGGCAGCCTGGGGTCCGTCTGGGCTGGCCCGGGCCCCGCCCTCTGTTTACCGATATATAAGCCCCTCCCCTAGCCCCGCCCACCGCTCCGCCCACCGCCCCAGGCCCACCCTGCTCCGGGCATCCTTTGCTCCGCCTCCGCGGACAGGGCAGGTCTCCCATTGGCCTCCGTTTCCATGGTTACGCGGGGCCCGCGGAGCCGCTGGCTTCCCGACACGTGTCCCACGGAGCCGCCCGGAACTTGACAGGGCACCATGTGCGCGGCAGCGCGGGAGCGAGACAAAGGCGGGGGCAGGCGGGGAACGAAGCCGGCGGAGGGGCCGGCGCGGGCGGGGCGGGGACGGCACCGCTGCTCTCTCGCAAGCTGGACGCCCCCTTCCCCTCCCTCTTTTTATTTCGAAGGGGAAGAGCGGGGGCGGGGGGGTAGATGCTTCGGAAAGCGGGGTGGGAGAGGACCCCAGCCTGGCCCACCTCCTCTCTGTCCCCCAGGAAAGAGCGGTCTGCGGTCATCCTTTAGGCTCTGAGAACCCGCAGCGTCCCTGCTTCACGCCTCGCGGCTCTGGGTTTCTAATCCTGCCTTGACACCAGCCTGGAGATTTAAATTCTTTTTTTCTGGCTTGTTCTAGAAGCGAAAGCTTAACAAGGGTGGTTGTTTCGATATTCGAAAAAGAGGCTCAAGGAGCTGTGGGGAGCCTCGCCATCCATCCCCCCATCTGTGCATCTTCCATCCGCTGCCACACCCCTGACTGATGGTGTGGCCCTCCCCCTCCACCGAGATCGCTGGGCTCTGTCCGCCCCCCCACCCTCTGGCCTGGTCCCTAGGATGCAGTGGACAGACGAGGAGGCGTGGACTCCTGTTCCACGCGTGTTGTCCTCTTGCAGCCTCCCGTGGTGGGTGGCATTATCACCCTTCCAGTCCCCAAGCCAGACTCCCTTCTCTAGTTCTCATCCCTGTCGCTCATGGTATCAGTTTCCTATTGCTGCTGTGACAAATGACTGCAAGTTTAGTGGCTGAAAGCAGCACAGATTTACAGTCTTTCAGTTCTATAGGCCTGAAGTCTGACAGGGGCTCACTGGGCTAACATCCAGGTGCGTGGCAAGGCTGTGTCCCTTCTCGAGCCTTTGCTGGGGGGAATTGGTTCCCTTGCCTTTTCCAAGTATAGAGGCCGCCCACATTGGCCTCTTCCAGCCTCAAAGCCAGCAACAGCGTCATTTTGACGCCGGCTCTCCTGCCTCCCTCTTCCACATTTAAGAACCCGGAGATTCTGCTGGCTCATGCAGATAATCCAGAATAATCTCTGCATCTCAGAACCAGCTGATTAGCAACCTCAGTTCCATCCGCCTCCTGAATTCTCCTCCGCCGTGGAGCATAAGCTATCCGTGTGCTCTAGGGATTAGGATGGGGACATCCTGGGGACATTGTACTGTCAGCCACAGCAGGCCTGGCCATTTCACCTTTGGAATCTCGGCAGTCCCCTCTCCCCTCTCTACCCTTCCTACCATTCTCTTTCTGTTACCTGTATCTCTCCCAAAATGCCCCCAGAGGTACCTGTCCACTGTCTTCACCTCTGTAATTTCCCTCCATCCACAGGCTCCAGAGCCAGTACTCCAAAATATAGCCCAGGTCACGTGCAAGGAACAGCGGCCTGTACTTTGACACACAAGTCCTCCACCGGCTCCATCCTATCGGTTCTTCCAGACCCATGCCCCTCCTTCTCTCCGCCTCACACTCTTTGGTCCCTTTGTATTAAATCACTGCTGGCTCTCTTTATACCCCAGGGCATTTGACACCTCCTGGCCTTTGCCTGTGGGGTCTCTTCTGGACTTTCAGGCTACACTTCATCTTCTACCCAAGGAAACACTTGCCGATCCCTGGGCCCCTTCACTGTCTTTCCTGAGAGCCTAAGTGTGCTTATCACAGGCTGAGTTGGCTCAAAGACATTGCCACCTCCTGTCCCCCAGGGCCCTCTGCAGGCACTGCCTCTTTGGCCACCATACCCAGGATGGAATCCATCACACACTGAACCAGGAGCTCTGTGCACTCAGAACTAAACTCAAGGGCTTGGTCTGGGGGTTGGTGAAGATACCAGCTGCACTGTTTGGGGACATAAAGGGTCCAGGTGGGTGGACAAGCCTGTCCGTTCATGGTGCACAAGGCCCTCTACTCTCTGGATGCTGGGGTGGAATAACAGCGACAACCCTAGTGGTGGCTGACTGAAAGCTGATTGGCACCGGGCACCTGGTGTGTGCTGTGCGTGCGTGCGTGGTCTCAACTGGGTCTTACAATGACCTCAGGTGATCTCAGCTCTTACTTGCACCCCACTCTGTAGATAAGGACCCTGGGGCTCAGGAGGTTAGCCTCAAGCATGATTTTATTTATGTGTTTATATTTTATTTTTGCAGAAGTGCAGCTGTAGCCCTGTGGCATCCGATCCCATCAGGTCTCAGAAGCAAAGCAGGGTCAGGCCTGGTTAGTACTTGAATGGGAGACCGCCTCGGAACACCAGGTGCTGTAGGCTTGGGAGAAGGACCGGGCAACCCACTCCCCAAAATCACTCCGCCACTGAAAACTCTGTGAACAGCAGAGAAGCACTGACAATAGTATTTTGCCTGTTGTATGTAGGGTCGCTATGAGTTGGATACCAAGTCAACAACAACATTTGGGCTGGGATTTAGCTCAGTTGGTAGAACACTGCTCTGCAGTTTCTGAGGTCCCGAGTTCAATTCCTAGCACCACAGAAACGGGAGTAGGACGTGGCAACCTACTCCTGAGGCAATCCCGAAAACAATCAGCCATTGAAAACCCTATAAAGGTCGCTATGAGTTGGACACGACTTGACGGCGCCTAACAACAACAAACAACAGACAGTTGAACTGAGGGTCCTGCACATACTTTATAAGTGCTCTGCCGCTGAACCGCACCCCCAGACCTTTGTCTATCTTTTATCATGAGACAGGATCTCACTACCTTGCTCAGGCTGCCTCTGCCTCCGCGTCTCCAGAAGCACAAATGTGCGTCACTGCACCCGGCCATGCCTGGCTTCTGAAGAGACCCTTGGCCAGGAAAGTTTCTCGTGGTCCCTGATGGAGGGGTAGTGGGAGCCGGCAGGAACCTTCAGGTCATCAGGTAGATGACCCTGGCTTGAGTGGGGAGGCTGCGGCCGGGTAGGGCTTGGGTGGGGTTGGCCTGGCCCCTGGGAGGCCGCTTCCTGGAGCCTCTTCCCTGGAGCCTCTTCCTTCCTGTCCCTTCCTGCTTCCTTTTCCTCTTTGCTTTGCTGTGCTATTGTCCTCCCTGCCCCCTGCCCCTGGCCTGCCCCTGCCAGGTCCTGTCGGTCAGAGGGTCAGGGGTTCATTTGCAAAAGTCAAGTGTGGAATGGGATGTCAAGGTTCAGGCTGCAAGGAGGAGAAAGTTCTGGAAAAAGAGTGCAGAAGTCTGTGCTGCCAAACCGCACAGGGACCATGGCTGCCATGGTAATGTGTGTTATGTGTGTGGTGTATACACCCCATCCTCCTTCCCCAAAGCATTGTGACAAGATGGAAAGAGAAAGCCTTTTCTCCGCCACCCATGGTTCCTGTGCCATTCCCACAGGTCAGGTCCCCCCTCCTCCTGGCTGCATCCTGGAGGACTGCAGGGCAGTGGCAGTGTCTGCTTTGCCAATGAGGAGACCGAGGCGCTGAGTCCAGTAGGGACGAGGCTGGTCGCAACACCGCGGTGGGCTCCGGCCCTCAGGAGCCATGCAGGGAAGTGTTGTTACGAGGTCGGTCTCCAAACGGTCATGGCTCCTCACTGCTGTGTGACCTTGAGATTGACAGCTCGCTTCCTGTCCCTGACTTCCCTCCTCGGATAATTGGGGACCGTGATGGCTCCTCCCCAGGGCACCAGGCGGCCTCAGCAGCGTGTGGGTCAGTCTCAGCGCAGTGCCATGGCAACCATGCCAGCCAGACTCTTCTCCACGGTCCTCCTTCTCCACAAAGCCCCTTGTGATGCTCAGGAGGCAGAGGGCTGGACGTGAGGCCAGGGGCTGTGCCAGGACATCGGCCCTGACACTGGTACTCCCTGTGTCCTCCCTTCCCAGGGCCCCAGGTTCTTCCTTGTAAAGCTAGGAGGATGGCGAGGTGGGCGGGGCTCTTTCTGGCCACGCCTAACCCTGGACTCCTGCAGCAGTGCGCTCTGCCTGCCTCCGTGTGCTTTGCCCCTGTACTCCCTGTGTCCTCCCTTCCCAGGGCCCCAGCTCCTTCTTCCTAAAGCTGGGAGGATGGCGAGGTGGGTGGGGCTCTTTCCAGCCACGCCTAACCCCGGACCCCTGCAGCCTTGCGCTCTGTCTGCCACCCCCTGGCAGGGGCTCCGGCCAGGTCTCCAGGGCCACCTCTGCCTTCTCATCTTCTCGGGAGCATCCAACCCCCAAGCAAGAAGAAGAGGGAGGACGATGAAGGCACTGGAGTTCCTGGGTCCCAGCGCCTGCATCCTTGCCTCTCACTCAGACTTGGCCTCTGGCAGCTCCCGGTTCAGTGCAGTGATCCGGCCATTGTCACTGGAAGTTCCAGGTGCACATCTTTCTCTTCATCCCTGCCCCACATTGGACACAAGTCTTCAGACTTATGAAACCCAACCTTTCAGGCGATGATATTCAGAGGTGGGCTCTGAAGGAGGTGAGGTGGTCACAAGGGTGGGGCCCTCAGGACCGGCATTAGTGCCCTTATTATCTACTTATTTATCTCTTTTTCCAGTGCTGGGGATCCAACCCAGGGCCTTGCTCATTCCAGGCAGTGACAGGCTTTTACTTTCCTATCTCTGGGCCCAAGGGAGACCCCTCCCAGGAACCCTACAGTCCTAGGAGTGGTTTAGCTGGCCACTGGGAACAAGGAAAAAAGAAGAGTAAGTGTTCCCAGCTCCAGGCTCCTGGAGAAGAGCACTCTGGGGGCCTCTGGGAGACACCACAGGGTGAAGGCAGAGTGCTGAGAACTTACATGCTTAGTAAGCATCCACTAGACCTTGGCAGTTACCCTCGTTACTGATAGATCATGACATTGAAACACCCCTATGGGCTGTCTGGAGGTGGTGGCCATAGAAAGGCAGACACTTGGAAAGACTTGCCATAATAACTTAAATCTTATTGTTGTTGGTAGGTGCTGTCGAGTCCAGTCCGACTCATAGCAACCCTCATAGGGTTTTCAATGGCTGTTTCGGGATTGCCTTGGGAGTGGGTTGCCACGTCCTTCTCCCATTTTGCGATGCTGGGAATCGAACTCGGGACCTCAGAAACTGCAGAGCAGTGATCTAAATACTAGTGTCAGTGCTTCTCTGCTGTTTATAGGGTTTTCAATGGTGGATTGATTTTTGGGAGTGGGTTGCCAGGTCCATCACCCACTCTACCGCACCTGGTGTTCCCAGGCGGTCTCCTATCCAAGTGCTAACCAGGCCCGACCCTGCTCAGCTTCCGAGATCTGACGGGATCAGATGCCACAGGGCTACAGCTGCAGGCAACTTACATCTAAGTCATGCTTATTGAATGGCCACTGCATTTGCGGCCCGGGGCTGGGCACAGACAGTCAAACCTCACTTACACCTTAGAAGGAGGTAGCGGCCCTTGGTGTCTCCATTTCACAGATGGGAGATGCTGTCCAAGGTCACACCCGGGGAAGTGGTGGTCACAGGTGGAGACTGAGAAAGACCTGTGCCATGGGACTGGAGGAAAGCCAGGATTAGACCAGACAGTAAACAAAATTTACCATCGTACATTTGTAAGTGTGCAGCTCAGTGGCAGGAAGCACAACCCGGCCATCCCCCACCATCCCCACAATCCACCTCCAGAACGTTTTCTTCCTCCCAAGCTGAAACTCTTTCCTCATTAAATACTTCTCAACCCTCCCGCACCTCCTGGCAGTCCCCATTCTGCTTTTCATCTCTCTGACTTTGATGACTGTGGGCGCCTCCTGTAAGCAGAATCATAATATAGTATCAATCCTTTTGTATCCGGCCCATTTCACTTAGCGTAATGTCCTCAAGGTTCATCCGTGATGTACTGTGGATCAGAATTTCCTTCTTTTTAAGGGCTGAATAGTGTTCCTCAACTTATTTTTTTGGAGGACACAATTTAACACAGAACAGGGCCCAAGGGTGAGTCTTGGTCATTCCAATATCAAGGGGGTAGGGCAGCAAATATGGTTGTGGAAGAGTGGCTGTGAGGGTGGGGGTCAGGAGAGCATGCATCCGTGTCAAGGAAGAAGCAGTGGCTATTGCCAAGGGCTGCCACAGGCAAGTAGGAGGAGGTGGAGGCCCACCGCTGGGTTCCTTGTGGAGGGGTCACTGGTGACCCCAGCAAGAGCAAGGGAGGAGGAGTGGAGGGAGGAAGCCTGTGAGGGGGGGTCTGGGGGAATGGCAAGAGAGAGGCAGAGGCAGCAGGGGTAAGACTAGAAAGTGCAGCATAGGGAGGCAGGGCCATGGGGCCACCGCTAGAGACCCATGTGCCGTTGGAGGTTTGGTAAAGGTGGGAGGAGTTACCCACATTTATATAGCGGTGGGAGTTAGAGGGGTGAGTGGGTGTCGCAGGGCAGAGGGAGGGTGGCTGGAGCATATCTGAGGGAGAGTCGGCCTCTGGGGCCCTGGCAGGGCTGGCTCGGGGCTGGGGCATCCATCTCCAGAAGCAGGAGGGGGCAGCGGGAGAGGCTGGGTGCTGGAGGGCAGGAGGGTGGCCCAGGTCCTGGACGTTCTCCTGTTATCTCTGTCGCCATGAATACCAAGCAGGGTCATCCGCTGAGAGGGCTGGGGAGGCAGGATGGATGGTCAGAGGAACAGGAAGGGGGACAGAAGAGCAATGCAGGAGAGGGGCAGGTGACAGACCAGGGCGGACCACAGAGAGCCATGGGTAACACGTGCTTTGCTGAAGATGCACCCCGAGCCACGGGGGTCTCGCAGGTTCTCCCATTTGGTTCTCCCAGCGACTCTCTCTGTGATGTACAGTTTTATTTCTCATTCTATGGATGTGGAGACCTGCAGGTTTAAGGTGATACTGGGGTCTGAATGCTTGCACCACCCCCAGATTCATATGTTGAAACTCAACCTTTCAGGCGATGATATTCAGAGGTGGGTTCTGAGGAAGGTGAGGAGGTCACAAGGGTGGGGCCCTCAGGACCGGGATTAGTGCCCTTCTTATTTACTTATTTATCTCTTTTTGCAGTGCTGGGGATCTAACCCAGGGCCTTGCTCATTCCAGGCAAGCGCTGTGCCGCTGAGCTCTGGCTCCAGCCCTTTTTAATCCTCTCATCAAAGAGGCCTCGGGGAGCTAGCTTGCTCATTCATCACGTGAGGGTGCAACGAGAAGGTGCCATATAGGGGCCAAAAAGCAGGTCCTCGCTAGACACCAAATTTGCTGGCACCTCGATCATGAACTCCTAGGCTCCAGAACTAAGAGAAATAAATTTCTGCCTTTTTATAAGCTATCAAGTTTATGGTATTTTTTGTAGTAGCCTGGAAAAACTAAGACAGAAGGTGGCTCCCCTTTCCTTAGATCTTATAACCTGTCTGATCCCCAAAGCCTTCCCACTAAACAAGCCTGTCCAAATCCCAAAGGAAGCCTGGAGACTATTTTGTCAATTTAAATCACATTTTTGTTTTCTCCTTGTAAGACTGCGAAGTTTTTATTTCAAACAATTTGGCAAATTCAAGGAAACATAAATGTGGAAAACATTAAATGCTTATAATTCTACCACCCAGAAATAATCGCTGGTAAAATGTGGTGATTTCCTTGCACTACTGCTTTCCATGCCTGTGAGCCATGGCAGACCTAATGCTGTGCTTTCAGCAGCTCCTCTTCCCCTTCTCCTTTGCCAAAGAGCTGGACTACATTTCCCAGCCTCCCCTGCGGGCAGGATGCACATGACCAAGTTCCGACCAATGGGCTGTGGAAGAGGGTGATGTCATCGCTGTGGGTGCCTGGTCCCTAAGATCTTCTGTGGCTCCTCTATCTTCTCTCTTCTTCTGATGCTCCTGGGAAGGGAAAGAGCCAGTGAAGGACTCTGAGGCCCTAGAGAACAGCCGAGCCACTCCTGGGAAGGAACCAGGGTTCCCCAGGGCTTCAGTAAAGCCCGTCCTCCCCCTCTCCTGCAGCCCCACATTTGACAATGTCTTAAGGGAGGAATGAACTTTTGCTGTGTTAAGCCATTGAACTCCGGGAGTGGTTTGTGGAAGCAGTTAGCCATACACTTGAACATCCCATAAATGTTGGAATCATACTGTGGATCCTCTTTTTAGGCTGATTTATCATTATTACAACTGCTGCTTAGCATTTATGACAGCCTTGGCACCATATTTCTAAACTTCTTTTGACTGCATGGTTTTAATGCTCACGTGGTAGTCTGTTACAATTATTTATTTACCAATCCCATATGGTTGGGTATGAAGGTTGCTTCCAACATTTTGCTTTTATCAGCCATGCTCCAGTGAACATCCTCATGATAAATTGGGTCACACCACCTCAGTTTCCTGTCGGAGCCTGTCTTCCAGCCATGCTTAAAGAGATGCCCCCAATTCCATGGAGACGATCATAAAAAGTCATGTAGTGTAGTCGGGGGAATGTTCATTCTTCAACTAAGGGGTGTGAAAAATTCTGACTTTCTTTTTTTCTTTTCTTTTTCTTTTTCTTCTCTTTCCTTCCTTCCTTCTTCCTTCTTTCTATCTTTCTTTCTTGTAGTACTTCGGAGTTGCAGTACTTGGCAGTCATGTAGTGTAGTCGGGAGTATGTTCATTCTTCAACTAAGGGGTGTGAAAAATTTGGCTTTTCTTTTTTTCTTTTCTTTTTCTTCTCTTTCCTTCCTTCCTTCTTTCTTCTTTCTTTCTTTCTTTCCTTCTCTCTCTTTCTCCTTTCTTTCTTTCCTTCTTTCTTTCTTTCTTTCTTTCTTTCTTCTTTCTTTCTTGCCGTACTTGGGAGTTGAACTCAGAGCCTCGAGTATACTTTGCAAGTGCTCTAGTGCTAGGCTGTACCCCTAGCCCAATTGTTATTTTTTTTTTTTTTTGAGACAGGGTCTTGCTAAATTATGCAGTCTGCCTCTGGCCTTGACCTTGTGACCCTCTTGTCTCTGCCTCCCAAGTCGCTGGGACTAGAAGCATGTGCCACCACACCCAGCACAGAACCTCAGATTTTCTAGAACTGATCTATCTCATTTTGCCCTGAGCTTCTTTTCACTGCAGTCTTGGTGGTAAGAGGTGTGGGGTGAACAACGACCTCTTCCAGGAAAATCCTGGCTTATCTCAAAATCCAGACCCCTGAAAGGTGGCTGGTCTGCGCATTCTCTGGGTATCATGTGGAAATTCTCTGCCACATTCTCTGCCATGTTCTCTTGACACCGACTGTGGACCTTGCTTTGCCCCAAAATTGCTCACGCCTCCTCCTAACCGTATTACTCTCCTACCGCAGACTGAGTGTCTAATGCAGCAGAGATGTGCTGTCTCACAAGTCTAGAGGCCAAAGCCCGAAATGAAGGTGTCAGCAGGGTCCCAACTGCCCCGCCCTGAAGCCTCTAGAGCAGGGTTCTTGGGCTCTTCCAGCCTCCCGTGGCCCTAGGCTCATGGCCGCATCCCTCCACCACTGCCCAGGCTCCACGTGGCCTCTTTTCATAAGAACTCCAGTTGGCCTACCAGCTAATCAGGATCACCCCAGTGGCCTCAACTGTGATCCCCAAAACCCAGCGTCCAAACAAAGTCATGCTCACAGGTCCTGGAGGTTAGGCCTTCAATAGATCTTTTGTGGGGACACCATTCAACCCGTAATATCCCTGGATCCCCAGATCCTTCGTGTCCGACCTCCACTGTCCCTCCCTGTCTTCTGCTGCTACAAGCGCCTTCCATGTGCCCTCGCGGTCCCACAGGGGCTCCTTTCATCACAGTCCTAGCTCTGCAGTCCAGATGTTATCCACTGGCCCCTCATGGGGCCCAAAGCCTCCTGGTTTACGTTTCATGGTGCCGGATACTAGAGAGAGAAAAACACACGGGATTAGCAAGAGGGGAACAGCAGGAAACAGTCCATTCTCTGCCTGCTAACGTGTTTCTGATGTTGAGCTTGATTAGCTTTGGCCTTTGAAAGGCTCAACACGAAGACTCTGGGGTTCCGCGATCCCTTAGCCTGTGTCCTGGCCCAGCGAGCCTCGTCTGCACTTCTCCGTCACGGTCCCCGCTGCCCTGGGCTGCTTCCTGCCCCTTGGCACTGCTCTCTTGCTCTGCAGCACTGTTTCCCTACCCTACGCGTGAGCAATGTTCATTCATACTTTTGTTCTCGGCCTGGACAGCACCATCTCAGGGAAGCGGCCCCCAATGCCCGGCGCCATGGAGCCACGGGTACTTACATCTCTGACCCTTAGCAGCCCTTTTTTTTTTTTTTTAAATCTTTTTATTTTTTTTGTGGTACTGGGGGTCGGACCCAGGGCCTCGCGCTTGCAGCCTCTGCAAGTGCTGGACCACTGAGCTGTGCCCCCAGCCCACTTTTTTTACTTTTTGAGACAGGGTCTCACTAAGTTACGCAGACGCCTCTGGTCTCGAACTTGCGATCCTCCTGCCTCCGCCTCCCGAGCCGCTGGGATGACAGGCGTGCGCCACCGTGCCCGGCAGCAGCCCACATACATCATGAGGACAGAGCGCATGTCCGTTTTGTTTCCGTCTGGTGTCCCCATGTTGGTACTCCGCGGGACCTCACCAAATGCTGGAGGAAGGAAAGGAACCTGGTGGAAGTGATGACGTCATGGTGAATTAGGCTGGATCACGCGGAGGCGCCCACATCCTGCCGCTGCTGCTGCTGCCAGTGACTGAAGCCCCAGCCCAGCCCAGCTGCTTTGTGGACCCGTGGACCCCCATCATGCACAGCTCTTCTGCTGTGGAGGGGGTGCTGCTGCTGGGCTCCTTTTCTGTGACTCCCCTGGGTCCTCTCCCACTGGCAATTGGCCCTCCCATGCCCAACAGATCCGGCATCGGGGTGACGATCGAGCGTGCGGGGTAAAGCGGCTCCCGTGGGTTAGCCAGCTGCTCTCCCCGTTCTCCGCGGCTGGGCGAGTTACCTCAGGGGCGGGGGTGAGAGCACGAGCAGCGATTAAGAGCAAAGGCTATGGCCTTACGCGGCCCCCAGAGGAGGGCCAGGCACACAGTAGGGGCTCCATAAATGCTTGTGGAATTATGGAAAACAGACTGGGTTTGTGCCACGGCTCTGCTATTTAATGGCTTCGAGACCTTGGGCGCATTCTGTTCTGAGCCTGAGTTTCCTCATCTGTAAAGTAGGGCGCCCATGGGCATCTGACCCGGGACGTGGAGGTGACGGAGAAGCAGGCTTGCTGGGCATGGAGCCTGGCGCCCAGTGGGGCTCCTGAGCAGCTGGAGGTGGTGGTGGGGGGAGTCTCTCTCCCCTTCCAGACTGGCCCAAGCACCTCTCACTCAGCCCCCCACCCCCTAGCCACCCTGCAAGGGTTAATCAATGTCTTGCCACCTGCCCTCCAGCAGCCCCCCATGGCTTCTCAGCCGCAACTGGGGCCTTCCCAGGGGTCCGAGGAAGGAATGGAACCTGGTGGATATGATGACATCATGGTGAATTAGGCTGGATCATGTGGAGGTGCCCACATCTAGCCGCTACCACTGCTCATGACTGAAGCCCTGGCCCAGCCCTGCTGCTTTGTGGACCCCCATCTTGCAGCAGCTATTCTGCTGGGGAGCAGGCACTGCAGATGGGCTCTGCCTGTGACTCCCCTTGGCCCTCTCCCATTGGTAAAGGCTTCAGCCCAAAGGGCCACTTGCTGTTTCTGTCCCCAGCCCCTCCCATCTTATAGGATGCTTGTCTCTTCCATGCTGCCCCTCTGCCGGGGGTGCCCTTGCTTCCTCAGATGAGGGCATGCTTCCCAGAGGACTTTGATGGTGGGTGGCTACGGGGCAAACCAACCCAACCAACCAGGGGGAAAATTAATAATAATAATAATAATAATAATAATAATAATAATAATTATTATTATTATTATTATTGTAGTAGTAGTAGTAGTAGTAGTAGTAGTAATAGAAGTGTTGGCGAAGATATGGAGAAACTGGAACCCTTGTGCACTGCTGGTGGGGACGTAAAATGGTGCAGCCACTGTGGAAAACAATATGGCGGTCCCTCAGAAAGCAAAACATAGAATCTCGTGGGCTCCAGCAACCCTCCCTGTGGGAATACCCCCAAAGGCCTCGGACGCATTTGAGGCCTTTGTTCAACACGTTCACAACAGCTCAAGGGTGGAAGCAGCCCAAGTGTCCCTCAGCAGACGAAGGGATCAGCAGAAGGCGGTCTATCCAGACAACGGAACATTCCTCTGACAGAAAAGGGAAGGAATTCTGACACATGCTCCAATGTGGGTGAGCCCTGAGGACATTATACTGAGTGAAATAAGCCATTCACAAAAGGACAGACATTGTATGATTCTTTATGGAATCGCCAGAATCATAGAGACAGAAAACAGAATGGTGGGTACTGGGGGCTGCAGGGAGGGGGTGAGGAGTTAGTGTTTACTGGGATTGGAGCTTTGGTTTGGGAAGATGAAAAAGATCTGTGGATGGATGATGGTGTTGGAAAACATTATGAATGTGCATAATGTTACCCAACTACACACTTAGAATAGTGGCTGTTGTTCGGTGCCCTTGAGTTGGGTCCGACTCATAGCCACTTAATGTACAACAGACGAAACACTACCTGGCACTTGCCATACCTGGCACTATGGCAGTGCTTCTTTGCTATTCATGGGGTTTTCAATGGCTTATTGTTTCAAGAGTGGGCTGCCAGGTCCTCCCATTTTTGTGGTACTGGGGATCGAACCCAGAGCCTCAGAGAGGGCAGAGCAAGTGCTCTACCAACTGAGCTAGAATGGCTAGGGAGTAAATTTTGTGTTATGCATAGTTTACATTTATGACAAGAGAGAAAGGAATTTTGATGACTGCCTTTGCCAGAACCCCCCTCGAGGGATGCCCTCGTCCAGTGCAAGGTGGAGCCAACATGGGTGCAGAAAAGGCTGGAGCCCTGAGCTGAGTGCTCTGCAGGCACTCCCACCCCTGTCCTTCCCCTGCGCTGGCCTCCTCTTTCCATGCCCTGAAATCCTCTTCGTCCCTTCTTGGCTCTGTCTCAAAGGCCACATACACGGCAGACCCAGGACCCCATTTTGCCAGCAATGCCGTCTCCTCTGTGGTCTCTATTTCCAGCCTCCTGTCTTTGGATCCCCCCTGGTGACCCTGACCAGGATCATCCTTTGCTCCCACGCACTTTCCCTGTCCTTGGCCTCTGGGCTCCTGCTGTTCCGCTGACTCCGTTGCAGGTCACGTGGACTCATGGCCTCGACTTCCGGCCCCGCTTTGCGGCTGTCCGCAGTCCCCTCTGTGCACTTGGTCAGCTCATGGCTTCTCCTGCACAGCAGCTTCTCTCCCCTCGCCCAGCCTCCAATGGCTGCCTCCCTAGCCCCGGCTCTCTCCCATGATGCAATGCTTCTTCCTTTGCCGAAAACCAGAAGCAGCGAGAGGACCCAGCCCTGCGCTCACTGCCCTCCCTGTGCCCTCACATGGCCTTCCCTCCTCTCACTGCCTGTCAGCTTCTGGCTCCTGTCAGGGTGGGTACCCCGCACCCCCTCCCTGGCCCTCATCTGAGCGGCTCCACCTCTCCAGCCTCACCACTGCCCTGGCCCCCTGCGTCATCCATGTGCAATAAAGGGGCAGGAATGTCACCCATGTTTAAGAAGTCACCCCTTAGCTGGGCGTGGTGGCGCACGTCTGTAATCCCAGCGGCTTGGGAGGCAGAGACAGGAGGATCGCAAGTTCGAGACTAGAGGAAGTCTATGTAACTTAGTGAGACCCTGTCTCAGGAAGTAAGGAAAAAAAAATAAAAGGGCTGGGGGTGCAGCTCAGTGGTCCAGCACTTGCAAAGCATGCAGGCGTGAGGCCCCAGGATCAACCCCCAGTACCACAAAAAAAAAAAAAAAAAAAAAAGAAGTCACCCCTTGACCCCACAGTCCCCACCAGCTTCTTTCCCACTTACTTGATCCTCTTCCAGAACGTTCCTGTGGAAGGATGGTCTGCACGCCCTTTCTCCCCTCCTCCTCCTGTTGCCTGTGAGCCCACCGCCTCTGGGTTCCTGCCCCGTCCTTCCTCCCCAACTGCTCTTTGCCCAGGTCAGCACTGGCTAACTCTCAGGGTTGACCTTGGGATCTGTGTTGCTCCACCAGCTTTGGACACAGGCAGTCACACACACCCCAGGAGTGCCTCCCCCTCTTCCAACCCCCTTGCCTTGTCCCTGGGAGACCCCATCCCCCGTGGGGCCCATCACCAGCCCACACATTTCCACCTGCAGCCACGCCTCTCCTGACCCCAAAGCCCACACAGCCCCCAGACCCCTCACCCCTGCCCCCGGTCTCCCAAGCCCTGTCCCCCTACCCGCTAAGCCCCCAGACCCACAGAAACAGAAAACCGCGCTCCTGCTTTCTAAGGCTAGGCTCAGAGCTGCCTGGGCTCCGTCCTTCCATGGCCACAGCGAGACCAGCAGGTCTCCCAGCTCTACTGGGGAACGTGCCTGGACCCTGTCCCCGTCCCGTGTCTTCTGGGACCCTGGCAGTGCACTGCGGCAGCTGCAGTCTGCCTGCTCGCTCACCCTTGGCGCTCTTCAGCCCTTTCTCCACAGATGCTCAAACGACCCTTTTAAAATGCAAGTCTAATCACATCTCTTGCAGGCTGGGAGCCCCCCAGAGGCTGATCTTCTTTTCCCATGGAGAGGAAGGCTGAGTCCTCCCCGAGAGCTTCCTGTTACCTGCCTGAGCCCCTCGTGGCCTCCATGGCCGTGTCTACTCCTGCCCTGTGCCTGGCATGGCGCCCGGCACCCAGGCTCACCCGTATCTGTGAATGAGTAACATGACTGATGGATCCTCGGGAGGTGCCAGCCTGCCCTGGAGCCCAGCCCACCTGCCCCTGCACCCAGCCGCTCCCCTTCGCCAGGTAGGTGGGCAGCCTTGGTGCAGGTGGCTCTGGTTGTCAACTCTACTAGTGGACGAGGTGCCCCAGGACTGAGCTTCTGTGTCCTCAGAATCTCCTCAGAGTGTCCTGGTCCCCTCCATCTGGTGGTGAGGCTCTGGAGCAGAGACCCCACCTCCAGCTGGACCCCACCATCTGCTCACCCACCAAGCCCTGCAAAACAGATTTGTCCAGCCCGTGTCTGGGGGCAGGACCTGGAGGTCCACACTCTGAGCTCCTCCCTGCTGGCTTTCACATGGCCCTTCTTGAGTGCACACGGCCCTTCTTGAGTGCACACGGCCTGCAAGGTCACGGTGTGAGTCTGGATCTACACCCCTGGTTCCTTCTCAGGGCAGGTTCCACGCTCACCTTCCTGAACGATATTCCCAGTTCAGGATCTTTTAGGAGGCTGTTGGCCTTGGGACTCTGTTGCCCACCTGTTGGGGATTTTTAAAAGCACCCCATAAATAGGGTCCCTCTGACTAGCCTGAGGGACTGACCTCTGGCTGACCCTCAGACCACATTCTACTCACTCCTTTGTCCCCCCTCCCATAGAGTGACCAAAGATGGCTCCTGACCAGCCTGACCCTGTCCCAACCACCTCTATCTTGATTGGCTACCCCTAACCCCCTGGTTGGCTCCTAAAGCACCCTACCTGATTGGACCCCTACCTACCCTACTCGCCAATCCAAATTGCACCCCAAAATCACCCTATTTAAATAACTGTCCCACCTGGCAGGTATGACAGGTAAACTGTCATACCTGTCAAGGACTGCACCCTGATTGGCTGCTCCCAGTACATGCCCCCATTCCAGGAGTCTATATAAACAGGCTCCTGGGCCCCACCTGTACCCTTCACCCTTCACCATCCTCCACTTGCTGTCCGGACCCCATCACCTTGATCCAGTGCTCCCCAATCCTGAGACAGACCACTAGCAAGCCAACTAGTCACGACCGGGGCCCCAAAGCACCGAAGGCTACAAGCAACTCATAAAGAGCCTCCCAATTCCTCCTATCCTTGGGAAAGAGGGAGGCAGAGAAGGCGAGCTGCGAGAGTCAAGACCACCGGACCTCCAGCACAGTGGAACATCTGTTATCTGTTGCTGTAGCTTTAAGACCAGAGCTGTACCATCAGTGAGCCCAAGGACTCATAGAATGCTGCAGGCTTAGAGCTAGCACTTGACAGGGGCTGCTTGCTGGCTGCCCCTCACTTGGGGAGCAACCCAATAAACCCTCCCTCTCCTGCTTTCCCCAGAAGGTCTCCTGAGGTCTTTCTTTGGCACCTCCGGCCAGCACACCAACCCAGTCCAGTGGGTCCCCAATACCCACCCTGTGTCAGGGAAAGGCTCTGACCTCTGCCGGGCCTGAGCCGAAGCCCGACACCTGCCAACTGCTTTGGTCCGCACCCACCCTGCACTGGCCCCTCTGCTGTCCCCCCCAGAAGGGCCAATCCATTTTGCATCAGACACACCCACGTGGGACGCCTCCTAGCCCAGGGAGAGGGTGGGTGTCCTCCCAGTGCTGCTCCCCAGAGCTGTCCTGGGGAGGCTCCTGACCACCCACGGCCCTCAGGCCAGCCTGGGCTGCTGGGAGCTAAGGGATCCCAACCACTCTGGCTGGGCTTGTACGTGGGGCTGGCCAGCAGCTCCAGCCGGGACAATCTACTGAGTGCCAGGCACACGTCTCCTTCAGCCCTCGAAAAAGCCTGGCATCAGCTCCTTTTACAAAAGAGAAAGCAGGCCCAGAGAGGTCGAGACACTTACTCAGGTTCACACAGCTGGCGAGGGAGGGAGGGGCCTTAGGGATTTGAACCCCGGCCATCAGCTGTTCTCTGGGGAAAATGCGGATGGAAGGAGCCCAGCGAGCTGGGTGGGAGCTGTAGGACGTTTCAGTGGGGTGGGGGCTCATCTGTTCCAGGCACAGGGGATGGCAGCTGTGAAGGGGGGCAGCCCAACAAAGAGCGTGGGGCGCCCAGGACAGACATTTGGACCAAACAGCAAGAGGGGGAGCTGGGAAGGCCGGCTGGCCTGGGGGCAGGGAAGACTTTGGAGCCCAGGAGGAAGGTCCCCATGGGTGGCGAAGTCTGCTCCACTGCTTGGAAAGGGGCCTGGGCAGAGCTGGGCGCAGTGGCGCACGCCTGTAATCCCAGCATCTTGGGAGGCGGAGGCAAGAAGATCACAAGTTCTAGACCAGAGGCAGTCTGCGTAATTTAGCAAGACCCTGTCTCACAAAAGTAAGAATATGGGCTGGAGGCGCAGCTCAGTGGTCCAGCACTTGCAAAGCATGGAAGCGCGAGGCCCTGGGTTCAACCCCCAGGACCACCAAAAAAAAAAAAAATTGCGACGTGGAGCCTCAACCTGATGGAGGATGAAACTGAAGACATTCAGGAAAGGGGCTTGCAGAGCTGCTTCAGAAAGCGGCAAGAAGGACGAGAGAAGCGTGTTCAAAGCTGGGGGAGTGTTTTGAGGGGGTTCATGGTGATGTGTCTTTTACTGTAATAGATCTTTAAAATGTAAATATTCAGGGTACATTTTGATCACACCTCCTGCATTGTGAGGGGTCTGCATGCTCCGGGTCTGCCCCGGCCCCTGGCCAGGCTTTGTTCCAAGGTAGCTACTCTTGGCTGCAAAGCGCTGGGTCTCACCTCCTCCTCCATCCTGCAGGTTGGATCCAAGGGAGACCCCTCCTCCCAGACTGAAACAGGAGCCCTCAGGCCAGCGGGACCACTCACTGCTTATCACCCCTTCAGGATCCCCACCTCACGGCCCAGGGCTCATCACCCTCTATGCTGACCAGTGCGTCCAGGCTGGTCGCCTGAGCCTCGGGGGCACCCAGGGAGAGAGAGAGGGGTCATGGGCTTCAGGCGCAGGTAACGGCCAAGCTGGGGCTCGTGTGGACAGGGGCCACACTGCCCCCATGGCATGCATGGAGCCCTGGGACCAAGTGACCGATTGGCCCCTGTGACATATGCCACCTGCCTGTGTGTTTGTGTCCCCAACATGGCCAGCCAGCCAAGGACACCTGGGCCACTGTGGGGATGTGACAAACAGCGGCCAGTCTTGTGTGGGGGAATGTCACCTCTGTGTTAGCTGTCTCAATCCCAGAGGCCGTCTGGGCTCCCTGGGGATTCCTTCCCGTACTGGGCACCGCCTGTTTTAATTCGCTCGCTCCTTTCTGAGACCTACAGCTGCATTTGCGTGAAGGAAATGATTAGCATGGGGGGCGACCGTGATCAGAACCACCTGCTTCGTGGAGCAGCTGAGGGTAGT
The DNA here is from genome assembly GCA_007922755.1 of Pedetes capensis. Classification (NCBI taxonomy): domain Eukaryota; kingdom Metazoa; phylum Chordata; class Mammalia; order Rodentia; family Pedetidae; genus Pedetes; species Pedetes capensis. The sequence goes on from VMDO01015484.1 coordinate 44,183, forward strand.
TTTCGAGGACTTGGGGTGCCAAGGCTTGAGGCTGCGGAGTGGTCAGCAGGATCCCGCAGTCAGAGTCCTCGGTCCCCAGTGGCAGAATAGTGCTATGGACATTACAGTTCTCAGTAGCGTGGTGCCCTGCCGCGGAGACGTCCCCACAGGCAGGAGGAGGTGGCGAGGTTGGCTGTGGGTTGCCACGTGGGGGGTGCGTCCCAGTGGAGGGGCCCTAGAGAAAGCAATGGCTATGTGGAGAACAGAGGACCGAGAGCTGATTTCCAGAGGAGGCCTTGGGCCGGGCCACCCCAGGGCTTTGGCATCCTTTGCTGTGATGTCGACCATGGAGATGCCTACCTCATGCCTGGCCACAGCCAGAATCACCATGGGGCCTGGTGCATGGGTGATTCTCAAGTGTGTCCCCAGGAATAGGAGCGGCAGCACCCCTGGGGTGCAGATTCCCCAGCCCTGCCCAGACCTGTGAATGGAAACTCCGCCTGTGGCCGGGTGCATCACCAAGGCCCCCCCGGGCACCACGGCACACTCAGGCTTGAGAGGTCCTAGGGTGAACCTTTGGATCCTGGGGGCAGCACCTCACCCCCTCGCTCCCAGCCTAATGTGGCCCCCCAACCCGGCCAGCCCTGTGCAGACACTGGACAGTAGCCACTAAATACAGACATCTTGAGGGTGTGACTTAACAATGTTTCCATTTGACCAGTGCGAGAGCCCACGCATGTGCCATCGCTTCTCCCCGTCCCCGTAGTACTGATCCGTTCCTGAGAGATGCAACCCATTCCACCCTTTATTGCAACAGACTTCCCTGGGACCACTTTGCTCCCCCATAGGCTGACAAAAGCACTCTGAACCCACTGCAGGAGGAGGGGGTTTTGGGAAGGGGGCCCTCAACAGCCACACTGTCCTCTGTTCTTCCCTCCATCCCAGATGGGGCTTGGCAAGGGGTTGGGGAGACCAGGGGCTCCCTGGCAGCATCAGGTAGGTAGCTACTTACAGTTTCCTTTTCCATTGGAAAAAATGTAGCAAAAGAAATATCCACTGTGAATCCTCTCTCTCTCTCCCTCTCTACTCCTCCTCCTCCTCCTCCTCCTCCTCCTCCTCCTCCCCCTCTCCCTCCTCCTCCTCTTCTTCTTCTCCTCCTCTTCTTCTTCTTCTCCTTCCCTCCTCCTCCTTTTTCTTTTTCTTCTTCTCCTCCTCCTCCTCTCCTCCTCCTCCTCCTCCTCTTCTTCTCCTTCTTCTTCTCCTTCTCCTCCTCCTCCTCCTCCTCCTTCTTCTTCTCCTTCCCTCCTCCTCCTTTTTCTTTTTCTTCTTTTCCTCCTCCTCCTCCTCTCCTCCTCCTCCTCCTCTTCTTCTCCTTCTTCTTCTCCTTCTCCTCCTCCTCCTCCTTCTTCTTCTTCTTCTTCCTCTTCTTCCCTCCTCCTCCTCCTCTTTTTCTTTTCCTTCTCCTCCTCCTCCTCTCCTCCTCTTCCTCCTCCTCCTCCTTCTTTTTTTCATTGGCAGTACTCGGAGCTTGAACCCAGGGGTCCACCCCTACTTTGCAAGTGCTCTACCACAGAGCTGCACCCCCAGTCCATTTCTTATTTTCTATTTTGCGTCAGGGTTTCGCCATTTATGCAGACTGCCCCTGGCCTCGAACTCGTGATCCTCCTCCTTCTACCTCTGAGCCGCTGGGATCACAGGTGTGCACTGCCACACCCAGAAAAGTGTGGATCCTGGTTAACAAGTTACCAAAAGCCAAAGTGCCCGTGGGTCTCTTGGCACTTCGTCTGGACCTACCCACGGGTGCCACCTCCTCAATGCTTCACTCCACTGGCATCTTACCCATCTTATTATTTGCTTAATAGATTTCTTTCAAGGAACTCAACTATTTTAAATAAATATTTCTAGAAGGGAACTTTGTATGACCACTGATAAGTGGAAAACTAAGATCATGTGCAGTAAACAGAAGGTTAAAAACAGTAAATTACAATTAAAATAAACAATGCTGTTAAATTCTCTGTTTCCTGCCAACAGCTCTTCTGTATAAAGGGGCTGAGGAGGTGTGAGCCCCCTTCAGGAGCCCAGAAGAGTGAGTGAAAGCGGAGAACCACCTTCATGGGGTGCAAGCCTGTGAGACCCCTAAAGTCACAGACTCTGAGGTCCCCAGGCTGTCCACCCAACACTGAGGAAACGTGATTAGCTGGGGACACCCCCAGGCCAGAGAATCAAGGGACAGTGCCCCCCTCCTATATGCATTCCAGACCTGATCTAATGTGGGCCTGGTGGACAGGTGGCAGGACCAGAAACTATAGAGGAGGGGCGTCAGAGGTTGCGGGGGCAGTGTAGGAGTCTGCTTCTGGGACTCAGTTTCTGCTTCTGCAAAGGGAAGGGGTAGAGCCAGGTGTCCAGAGGGGCTCTGCTGGCACAGTGGAGAGGGGTGCGGTCTCCAGCCTACGCACTGCCCCCCTCCCTAAGGAGATTCCGGAAGATGCCAGCAGGCAGGCTGCAGCACCCACTCTCTAGCTATGGCCTGTGTGAACCGCCGGAGCCCAGAGGCCGACATGCCGTGGTGCTCAGTAAGCATCGTATTGCTTTGATGAATGGTAAAAGCCTTTAAGGGGCTGGGATTTAGTTCAGTTGATAGAGCTCTGCGTTGCAGTCTCTGAGGTCCCGAGTTCAATTCCCAGCACTGCAAAAATGGGAGAAGGGCCTGGCAATCCACTCCCAAGACAATCCCGAAACAGTCAGCCATTGAAAACCCTATGAGGGTCGCTATGAGTCCAATACTGACTCGATGGCATCTAACAACAACAACAAAAGCCTTTAAAAGCTGGAGAGGCTGAGAGGGCCGTTCAAGCTTCCCTCCTGTCTGCTAGGGCTGGGAGCCTTTTCAAGGGGTAGGCGCTGGTGCCAGGCACCCCTCTGCCTACAATGGAGACATGTGTTAGGTCTGAGCTCAAGGTCCCATGGTTTGGCAGCCTCCTCAGATCACCCTATGTAGTGTCTTGCAGGCTGTGCCTCTGTTTATCACCTGGCACCCCCGTGGGAAAACATGAGCAGGAATCCCAAGAACTTCTCTGTCTCTCTCTCTCTCTCTCTCTCTCTCTCTCAACCCCTCTCTTTTTTTTTTTTTTTTTTTTTTTTTTTTTTTTTTTTTTTTTTGCAGTACTACGGATTGAACCCGGGAGTGAGCTGGGATTTAGCTCAGTTGGTAGAGTGCTGCTCTGCAGTCTCTGAGGTCCCAAGTTCGACTCCCAGCACAGCAAAAATGGGAGAAGGACATGGTATTCCACTCCCAAGACAATCCCGAAACAGTCAGCCATTGAAAACCCTATAAGGGTCACTGTGAGTCGGACATGACTCCATGGCACCTAACAACAACGGATTGAACCCAGGGTCTTGAGCTTGCATGCTCTGCAAGTGCTGGACCACTGAGCTGCACCCCCAGCCCTTTTTTTTTTTTTTAACTTTTTGAGACAGGGTCTCGCTAAATTACGCGGACTGTGTCTGGTCTCAAACTTGCGATCCTCCTGCCCCGCCTCCTGAGCCGCTGGGATTGCAGGTGTGCGCCACCACACCGGGCTCCAGGAACTATTTGTAGCCCTCCACACCCCAGGGGGTACCTGGAGGAACGGGTTCTCCCCAAACTTCTATGAACAAATGAAGGATGGTATCCGTGTAATCCGGGCTCATTTGACAGGTGAGGATGCCAAGGACCAGAGAGGGGAAGCTGCTTGCCCAAGGACACCCAGGAGCAGAGTGGTGAGCAGGGTTCCTGTCTGCCTGGGTGGCCACCTCCCTCCTCCTGGAGGCCCTGCCTCAGCCCTCCCTTCTTGCTGAGCCAGGATTTTGCACCTTCTTCGGGCCCACTGGGCTGAGAAAATGGGGCTGGGGTGCTGGCAGCTGTGAGCTGCTCGATCCTGCCATGCTCCGCGGGATGCCTGGCAGGCTGGCAGGCTCAGGAGAGCCGACAGCTTGCAAAGGTGCTGATGATCATGGGGGCAGAGAGCCCTGCCTCTTGCGGAGGCTGGGGGCAGAGCCTGTCTTTTCTGCGTATTTTCCTACCTTCTAAGATGCGACCATTTGACTTGTTCTGTTGTTCATTTATTACTACTAATAAATACTAATACTAATAAATAGTACTAGTCTTTTTTTAACTATAATAAAACACCCGAGGCAGGCTACTTTATGCAGAAAAGAGGTTTATTTTGGCTTAGGTTCTGCAGGTGCAAGGTCAACAGGCTAGATCTGGTGACGGCCTTCTTGCCGGTGAATTCTCAGCACAGCATAGAGCATTCCATGGCAAAGACAGAGAGCAAGATTGTGTGTGTGTGTGTGTGTGTGTGTGTGTGTGTGTACATGTTCACACATATGTGTGTGCTTGTGTGTGTGATCTGCTTACAAAGCCCTCAGGACTCCACCGTGGGATCTCCTCCCTAAAGGCCTATCTAATCCTAATCACTTCCCCAAGACCCAACGCCTTGCGTTTCCAGCCTCTTGGCTAGACTGTGTCTTATATATTTTGGACACGTTGTTAGGAGGGACCTTCCTGAAGAAGGACATCATGTTTGGGAGAGTAGCAGGTCAACGAAAAAAAAAATAAAGACCCTCAACTAGATGGATTGACGTAGTGGTTGCAACAATGGGTTTAGACGTAAAAAACATCATGTGCCTGGCACAGAACTGGGGAGTGCTTTGTTCTGTTGTACACAGGGTCACTACGAGTCAGACTCAACTAGCAACAATACTTCGCAATGGGCAGCAAGGTTCAGCATGAGTTCCAAGCACCTTCAAACCACAGTGCTCACTGTAACCATGAAGAGGAGCAGGTGCAAACATCTGTGCTTCCGCTGGCTCTGTCCACAAATACACAAAGCACCATTCGATTGAGCCCACATTTATTGAGCACCTATTATCTGCGAGTCTGCAGCCGTAGCCCTGTGGCATCTGATCCCGTCAGATCTCAGAACCTAAGCAGGGTCCGGCCTGGTTAGTCCTTGGATGGGAGACCACCTAGGAACACAAGGTGCTGTAGGCTTGGGAGACGGACCCGGCAACCCACTCCCAAGACAATCAGACATTGAAAATCCTATGAAGAGCAGACAAGCACTGAGAATAGTGTTTTGTCTGCTGTACATAGGGTTGCTATGAGTTGGACACCGACTCTACGGCACCTAACAACTGCAACATTATCTGTGAGGTCAGATGGTCTCGTTTGAACACAACACCGCCATGGCTGCTGTTTTTTAACTCAACATTCCATCATGTGTCTTTCCTCCTGTACCAGAGGTCCTTGTCAGAACTGGCATGGGGGACACAGAGCCTCTGTGGTCTACTGCCTGGGTCGCCAGGGAGGGGAGACCCAAGAGATGGACCCTTTGCCTGAATCAGGTCCCTCTGCCCCAGCCCCTCTATGCCATCCGACTTGTGGCCATGCTTCAGGGCCAGGCTCTGGTCTGCTTGCTTCATGAAGCCCCCTGTCCGTGCCCTCCCGGCCAGCGCCCTCTCTTTGCAAGCCAGGGCTGTCTGTCATGCCTCGCCTGGGGTCCCTACTCACCCATACCCCGAAATGAATGTAATGTCTTTTCCCTTGCTTTCCACATTTCAGGTCTGACCTCAAATGTCCCCTAGTCAAGGTCAAACCCTTAGCCCATCCGAAGTGATTTTCCTGTAGGCTTACACCTTGGGGTACCCCTGGGCCCATAGAGTCTGGTCATTCCAGAGAAGGCCTTCTGTAGAAGCTGCATAACTGCTAAATCCTAAAAGAGCTACTTCATAGAGTTGCCAGACTTAGCAATAAAAAATTTAAAAAAAAATAAAATAAAAATAAACCACACTTAGTTACATATGAATTTCAGATAAGCAACAGATAGCTTGGGAGCATGAGTATATCTCAAATACTGAAAGGGATATACTTATGCTAAATATTTTGTCGTTCATCTCAAATTCAGATGTAACTCTGACAACCCTACTACCATCCACCCTTCTCAGCTGCCTTGTAGCACAGGCTCAGTGGCCACTCCTTCAGCCCCCGCTGCCGGGCGCTGTGGGTATGCGCTGCCCTGAGCAGAGAACCCGACAGGAAGCAAATGCTGGGTGGGTAACCTGTTCGCTGGGCCTGGCCAGGTGGAATCACCGTGCCTGCAGCAATCCTCCATCACTGCAAAGACCAGGTGCACCAGTGAGAAGGATGAGGTGTCGGCTGTTTGAGCCAAGGGGTGCTTTTTTGCTCTTGGAAAGCAGCCGTAAGTTACTGAGCACCTACAGTGATCCCAGCCTCACCCGCTTTTCAAGGCAGCGCTGGAAAACTGAGGCCAGAAGAGGGGGTGCACCTGGCTGCAGGTAGCTTAGATGGGCACCGGGCCCAGGCCTCTCTCCAGCCAGGGCAGGGCAGGGCGTGCCAGCCCTTGTGCCAGCCCTGGCGCCTCCCCTGCAGGGTGAACAGTGGCCGCCCGCGCTACTTTAATGAAGATCCTTCCAGAACACCGGCCTCACCGCTGGAGCGCTCCTGCGAGCCCCCGAAGTTAGTGAGCTGCCGTGCACTCATCAATCTTCCTTACGCAGCTCATTTCCCCAGCCCGGCCTGTTTGCCTCCGCGTTCAGTCAGGGCGAATCCGTCTGCCCAGGGATTCTGCACGGAGGAACCTTGGAGGCTGGGACCCTGCTGAACTCGAACCCCAGCCGGGGCAGGGGGGTGACCAGGTCATTGTGAGGGGGCACGGACTGGGTGGTCAGACAGGGCAAGGCTTCAAATCCAGTCTCCACCATTGATTGCCTCTGTGACTTTGAGCCAGCCTCTCTCTCACTCCCTCCCCC